>CAJNOJ010000557.1:3556-30309 GCA_905250025.1 Adineta ricciae
ACAATTGAATAATAAATCAGATAATATACTATTAATCCACCTATTGGAAAATAATGAATGAACAAACGTTTATTTCGTGTTGATATCCATTGATCATGAAATATGAGAATATGCCTTTCGATAGTTGCCCATGCAAATAATCCAATTTGAAGAGAATAAAATGTATAATCAAAAAATACCCAAAATAAATAAAACGTTGGTGATGATGACCATGGAATATCATTTGCATCATTGTTAATTATTAATAGAATATCGATGAATTCATAGAGTAAACCAATCAAAAGAAGAATTATAATAATATGATTATTGAGACTATTTCGTAATGTTCGATCGAATAAAAGAAAATAAAGAGTTAATAGTGTACATATTAATGAGAATATATTAGACACTAGATAGGACCAATATCGAATTTGACGAGGGAATCGTGACATTGATAATGAATTTTCATCATCATTGACGAATGTATCATTTATCATCAACATTTTCTTTTTTGAAGTATGAATGTACTAACATCAACAATATTTATACCTGAAATTTTATCTATCACTCTAGTGAATTGCTCAATATAATTACAGTTGACATTATCATGATCAAAATGGAATTTTTTTGAAAAGATAATCCTTTCAAATGAATGAATTGTTAATATGTCGTGAGTTTCATGAATTATAAACTTATTACATTCATGAATATTCAAATTCAGAAACTTTCTTTCACCTGTATGTAATTATAATTGACATGAAATGTTTTCCTGTAGGAAGACCAATAGTTTTATTTTGGTTGCCATTCATAAAATGAGATTAGGCCACAGAGTTTCGGAAATTTTGTAACAGAACACTTTTTTTATCAGACCCCCTTCTTGCCCAAAAGTGTTGCAGAAATGCGTTTTTATTTTTTTAAAGCTTTTATAGACTTTTTCAATGAAACAAACATTCGTTCTAGATAGATCTTGATTAATACTATCGATTTTATATCTTACTTGTCATTTTCTAAGGAGCTATAGCTGAGACACATGCTAATTACTATTATATCAGCGAAATACATCTTCAGTCTTATCTTTCATAGGTCTGTTTATGTCACCCAATAGAGTTGTGAGAATCAAAAATAGTATAATTTTTACAAAAACTAATTAATTAATTGTAATAGTGTGGAGTAAGAATTGACCAGAAGATTTCTGGGGTTGATGATCATTAGTCTGACGTTAGTTTTTCAAGGTCGAGGAGCAAAAACCTGATTTCAGCTTTTCATCATAAATTTCCGTTCTGCTTTTTAGACAATAGGCCACTTTGTTAGAAAAACAACTTTTTTGAATAATAGCTGAGCGAAGATATTTCGGGGTCGAGGAACAGGCACCATAATGTTAGCTTTTTTTCGTAAGCTAATTTGTGGTCTTTTTGCACACCCACTCTCTTTCTGGAAATTAAGTTTATTTTCGAATTTTCTTTTGAAATTTGACCAAGACGTGTCCAGAATAGACCGAATATGAATCTAACGTGAATTGTTTGTGGTGGATATTGCTTGAGTCTTTTGTTTTTCACAAAAGAAACCTCAGAGTCTATATCATGTTCAAAACTTAATGAAAGGCAATGAATCACACAAATTTCGATGTTTTAATGCGTTCCATTACAGGCATTTATGCGTTTTCAGTATAAACTTTAGTTCAAGTAATAAGAAGAAGACATGCTAGCTAGATATTCGTTTTTATTAAACGTTTTTTGGATAGTCGACTACTACAGGTGAGATTTTCTGATAGAATTTTGAGCAAAAATATGTGAATAAAAACGGAGTACATGATTGTAATTTTACTATTGTACCTTAAGAGATATCAAACGTATATAAGGAGCATTCTGAATATGTTCTGATTCTTGTGGTTTATAAAATAATATCTCTTCTTTGTAATTCAATGGACTGCTAGGTGTTTATTTGAAAGGCTTAGAGCAACTAAAATGAGTGAGAACAAAGTGATTCAATTCGGCAACTAATGCAGACTGTTATATGACTCCATAGTGGTAGCTAACCTGCTCAAATGCTTACAGCGGAAGGTCGGTAGCAATTGAGATACGTCACTTTTTATAGTTATGGAGAAACTTAAAATAGCTTTTTAGAATACTTAAGAAATTAATTATCTGACAAATATGCAGTAGAGCTACTGAATTTCATTTGAGAAAAGTCTTTATGCGAAAAAGTGCAGAGACATTGCTGCGGGAATTTTATTATTTTTAGTATTTGACTATCTCGATTTATGTGATAATTCTTTTAGAAAAAGATCAGCACTACTTGTTAGGTATTTTTGTAAGTCGTTAAATACAAGTAACGCTGGTCGTGCTGACTCACTTAACCCTCGACTGTGACAGACTGGTGTTTTCCTTATCGATTGATCTATTCATAAATGGAATATTCTGAACATTCCAGCCGGAAATGCGTACCCTTGTTGAAATATTATATTTTCAAGTAAACTGGCATTTTTCATCTTCTCTGTGCTATGCGAGAATTTCCTATGATCTAATATCTTCACAAGAGAACACATTTTCCGAATGAAATTTTCAGAACATTCCAGTTATGAATAGAACGGTCTATGAGGAAAATTTAAGCTCGAAAACGCAATGAAAAGTCCATAAATCAGCTCCAAAAGTCTACTGATTTACATCATTTTAGAATTATTTTACTCTTATAGTCCTTTGCCGATGGTCAAAATATTGGTTGAAAACAGACTGGACACTTAGGATCGTGCTTCCTTGCAAGTAAGATGTGGTCTTAATTCTTTTTAATTTATCTAAAACTTCTGCAACAACAAAAAATAGTAGACGACTAGTAATTGTGTAATGTTTTCGTGAGACTAATCATTGCACATAGTTTGCATGTAAAGGGAAACATTTCAAAGACTAATAATGAGTTAGAGAGAACAGCACCTGCCTACGTTTGTATGAAAAGAAGAAGTTTTAGTTCGTATATCTACAGAGCAGTCTCATGATGGCTGATGGCAATTGCTGTTAAATACGCCGTGCCAAAATATGTCCTTCTTCAGTACGAGCAGTAACTCGATTATTCGGACCTATTTCGTTTCCATTGAGCAATACTTATTGAATACTCAATGGTAGACATTCCATAAGCTTAGTTGTTGTCAAAATGATTCTTAATCCGTGTCGAGTACAACGTTTAAATTCCTTACGAAAATTAGGTCCCATCAATGTATAAGTATAAAATCCAATAACAGAATTGCAACAATAGAGTATCCTGAAAAAGTTCAATGAAAAAATGAAGATAGCCTGCCCATATGGCTGAAGTGCGTTATTTAAAACTAATGCAAGGAATACGTCGTATAGATCGAGAGCAGCAGAAGGAATAGAGAGTAGAAGGCAGATGGCCAGTTGAAATAAAAGCATTACAAGCATTTGACGATCGTTTGAACGCAGCCGTTCAATTCGTAGATTGTTGTTCAGTGGACCAACTCGACGACGAATCTTATAAGCATTGTGAAGTGTCAAAATATCAAACACAATCAATAAGACAATTGGAATAATAACGCCCAGCATTACAATGAAAATGAAAATAAAAGCACTGTATGCACCTGTAGGATAAATACAACCTGAATTGGTAACCTCAAAGAAATAAAATATGTGCACATGAATTAGACACATGAATAAGACAACGGCCGCAACTACTTTTCGAGCTATTGATAAACTACTTAGTTGACGAAGGCGCACACTCTTACAGCTACATAAAAAGCGATCAATACTGGCTAATACAACAAACCATAGCATGAGTTCCATGACAGGAAATATGAAAAAGTTAAATAGTTTACATAACGTATTATTTAAAAACGCGATACATCTATATTCCAAATAGCTGTAAGAGCACGTGCAAGCAAATATATATAGAGAACACAGAGATTATTCACGGAACCTGCCAAAAAGTAGAATGCGCATGGATTAGTACGTAGAGTAGGACGAGTAAATATAATGATATTCATTATATTTCCAAATGTGCCAAAAGCAATTTGAACGGCCGTCACCACACGATTTATCCAAATAGTGCCTGCATTTAGAGTTGTAATTATATTGTTTATTGAATCCGACATGATATGAAATTAGAATAGTTCTAGAACAATACAGTGGAGAATTAAGAATTACATACACAGCTTGTCAATAAAAATCGTCTATTAACGAATTAAATAATAATCAGAAACTAGTTTCGTTTGAACTCTTTAGATTTCACCGGTGATCTCTTCTCGACAATTCATCTTTTTCAAAAATGTCGAAGTTCACCATTTAGTCACATGTTCAATCTCTATTCTTAACAAACGAACTATTCTATACCAAACACTGCTCATTCTAAAACTGGTTGTATTGCTCGAGTCAACATAATTCATCTTCGTAAAACATGTTTTCTATCTCACCCGAACTTCTTGATCTTCTCTTGGACAAACTTATCTGTAAGTTTGAAAGAAATAATAAAATTGATGAAAAATCTTCTTTACATGATCTGACATTTAAATCCTTGAATAATAGAAAAGATTATCAAAATTCAGATTAATATTCTCTCCATAGTAACAGATGACGAAAGAGTTCTTGCAAAACTAAATTTTCACACCGTCCGTTGTTGTCTAAAATACCTTTATCATTTCACTTAAATGCACAAAATGAACTAACGTGTTATCTAGAGGTGTGTGTTTCATGTTTAACAAAGAGATTTAATTCGATTTTTCGAAAAATACTTAACTCAGACAAAACATGGCAAACTATTTTTCCATCGCTCATAATCGAATTGATACAGATTCTCTTGTAAGATAGGCAACGACTTCGATTATAAGACTCAATCATCCTACATAAAATATCTTTTTCATACATATTCCCTTAGAAACACTTAACTCTTTGTATGATGAAACAGTGATTAAGATTGATGAAGAATATTCTTTGCTGTATCTCACATGTTTAAACCTTCCTCTGAAATAAAAGAATTTACGCGAGTGAAAAAGTATTCTCTCAGAAGCTGTTTTTCTAGACTATCATTTCCATATCGATAAATACATAATCAGAGGATAGCTAAGCAGTTTAGATATACGATTTGAAAAGGAATAAAATGTCAATCATGTTGCTAAGTATAGAGGAAAAACATCTATATTCTGAATATATAATTTTATTGTTAAAATAATTCAAGTATTTCTTATAAAGAAAAGGTCATAAAGCTTCTTCGATAGAAATGTGAAAAAGGCACGTCGGAAGTACACATACTATGCATATCGAACCGAACAGTATTGAAGCAAAATATACTATTCTCACTCGAAATGCTAGAAATTTCCCTTTAAACTTTCGATTAGGTGAACCTTATTAAAAGTAGTCATATTTTAAATGCTTTTAAACGTTTCTTTGCTAATTTTTTTGCATCTTTTTCATAAACGAGTTTAAAAACAGTTAAGTTTTAGTATTAGAATTTTGAAACTAGGCTTATAATCTCCTGGAAAAAACTCGAAAGGAACATTTAGTTTAGATATTGAAATTATTTCAAACTCATAGTGCACATTACGAGTTCCTTCTAAAATTTTGGAATTTTTACAAGATTAGAAGTCTTCTCGAACTTCTTATAGGAGAAAAATTATAAAATTCTATGCGACAAAGAATTGTAACTAGTCCGTTGAGAAAAGGATTCTTTTGTTAATTTCTCTACCGATTGTGATAAATAAAATTCCCTTGATCAAAGTAGCTAATTCGACCTTCAGAAAATTTGAATTTTTTAAAAATTTTACACTAAGAGAAATCTCGAAAATGGAACAAATAGAAAATAACAATAATTACATATCTCAATTATCAAATTTATATAAATGAAACATAAAACATTATTATTAATTTACCACTTTCACATTATGTGCAATTTAATCACTAGACATTCCAATTAGTCGAATATCACTGTTTCAACCTATCAGACGACACTTTTTTGTTCTGACTATAGATCTCTGTGCTACTCTTATTAATTAGCGTTAAGAAAAATTGTCTTCGATTTGAAACCGAACCGATCCAATCACTGCTTATTAGTATTTTCAAAACTACAAGTAAAATTAAGATGAGTTTTGTTCAAAGTATCAGAAAAGTCTCCATGAATAGTCATGGTAATGATATGTTCTCGCATGATAGTGATAAATTATTTAGACCATTTCTCACTTGTATTACATTGAACAAAACAGAAGTAACAAGTCGAAACCAAAAGACCTTTTCCATACAGATAAAGCGACTAATTAATTGTATAATATGACTTCATTTTTATAGATTCTTTCGAATAATTTTACATTTGAAATAATTCGATTTGAGTGCAATTTTTTTAAAGATTAGGACTGAGTATTTGCGAATAAACAAATGACCATTTTATTTATTCGATGTTTTATTCATCTTAAACTTTCATTCCAGAAGGTTCTTAATGAAAAAAAAGAAGTGGAAATAATTTGACTTCATTTTAATTAGATCAATTGAAATTAAATAGAAAGATTTCATGATTTGATTTCTCCTATTCATTTTTTGAAAGACAGTTTCATAAAATTGTATACTGCAGCATTCCTAGAACAAAACTGAATCCGAAATGTATAACATCGAAGAATATGACGGTTACTCAAATGATTAAAGATAAAGTTACAACTGATAGGTATAATCACCAAAGACTCATATAATTCCAATTGAACTGTTGATAGTTATCTGCAACTGTATTTTGTAAATGTCGTGTATATTCTGTATGATCGGCACTGTTTTGTGCCCGAATCCGTTGTAGTCGATTATTATAGTTATCTTTTTCTTGTTTCGCTTGTTGAATAACTAATTCAGCGTCCGATTTCGTCCAACCTGTTAACGAATCACGCCGATTTCTATTATTCTTTCCATTTCTTTCAGCTAATGCTAAAGTTCTTCGGCTTAGCGTTTCTTGATTAAGAGAATGTAATAAAGGATTTTGTATATATTTCAGTTTATGATGTGTATGTACTTTTCCAAAACAATTTTCACAAAGATCATAATTTGGTGAGCATTCTTCACATTGATAACGTTTTCCATTAAATCCTATCCTTGAGCAACCATCACAGATAATATCGAGATGATACATATTATGTGCTATGTTTTTCCAGTAACTAAGAGATTGTTTTAAGAATGTATGTGTAGAAGAATGTTGCGTGTCCATCAAAATTATACATTGAATACAGACTTCGAAAAAATTTGGACACTGTTGACATTGAAAAGTTGGTTCTTTATCAGCAACAATAATACTATAACAGTGATAACAATAACCTAATAAACTGTACAAGTATCCTTCATTATAAAATATTGATAACGAGTTTGACAGTGTCTAAAATTAACGATCAACACATTCAAAGTATTGAAAAAGATTTTGTTTCCTGTTTTCATGAAATTTACTTTTATTTGGCGCTGTGATGAAAAATCAGCAAATTCTGACGATGTATGAGTGTTAACATCATTTATTGATTGAATATCTTTTAAAAATACTTCATCGAATGTATGAAGAGCAGCGCCTGCTCTATGGTGATCTTTTGCCACACATACTTGACATACGAAATGATTAATGCATTGACGACATTTATAAATATTCAATGAAGATGGAATCGATATACCACACGAAGTACATATAGTCGCCATTTTTCGTTTTAAAAAAGAGAAATATATTATTTAAATATGTACATATTATGTATGTTATTATATTATATCATATTTTGTGTGCACTGCAGCAGAACGTAAACATAATATGTACTACTCACACATGTTTTAAAAGCAAAAGAGGATATTTTTATGCATCTTACTTTGTAAATCGTATCTTTTCTTCTGTGACAAGTAATATACATAGAACATGTTTCATAAATTTCGATTTCCTTGCCATAGATGGATTATTTCTATGACCAATTTATATTAAAAACATTATTTGATTTTGTCGAGAAGATGGACTATCTTTCTGTGATGAGATCTTTTGAATAGTTCGATAAAATTCATTAAGTTTTGCACGAATAGAAATACCGGCATTTTCACTAATCATGTTTCTGTCAAAAAATTTACACATAAATAAAAAGAATTGCAAAAACTCTTCCAGGTCGAAATGAGCACATCAGATCTTGTCGGGCGGGTACTAAGTCCGTTTTAATCAAACTGATCGGATTTGGCCGGTTATAAGAGAGTCTATCATGGAAACGTAAATGCCAACAGTGGTCAACTGCACAGAAGTTACATGCAATTGATATACTGGGAAAATATGATGATGATGATAAGCAGTTCATGTCAAAAAAAAGAAGGCTATTCAAGATACCAGTTATCTCAATGGATAAAACAAAATCATGGTAAGTTTTATCTTCTTACCGATTATAACAAGCCGCAGTATCCTGAACTTAATAAATCGCTTCTCAAATGGTTTCGAGAACGTCTTACTACATTCAACAATCAGTCAAATGTATTGACCATGGTCAAATCGTTGGTCGTTAAACGAGAAAAGTTACATTCAAACGATTACTGAGCGAATATTGTGGACTTGACGCGTGTCATCCGCATCGTCCCGCACGCTTACTATTATTTATCCAACTGATGTTGATTATTCTACTAGCAAAGATCCAAATATAGCCAACAGACGACGCTGCTCGATATGTGGCAAAAAATTCGTTTGTAATTTGAGACAAGTTTATCTCGTGCATGAAAAACATAAGAGAGGCAAATATGAAAAAAAAAGGAATTCGTTGATTCGATAGTCTGTTAAGATCGAACTATGGAGGACTTATCAAATGTCCAAATAGTAACTTTAATATATACTATTAAACTAGATAATGTTTTTTTCCAGTGCGGATATATATTTGTTTCTGTCCTTCAAGCCTTTTTCAACAGCATCTGTTAGACTTTTACAGCTTGAAAGGTAATCTGTGGTGTCCTTGCTGACGTATTTTGTCGTATCATAGAACGGATGAAAAGTTGCAATCAGTTTCGGCCCATAAATACTGCGAAGAAAGTTCGGACCGAAATATTTTGCTTTATCTGGCATTACATGTTGCATTAAGGCTCTGAACTTTTCATATTCAATCATTTTTAAATCTGGTAATAATTTCTGTACAGTCTTATTCACATATAAATACTTTGGTATAACTGGACTTATAACTTTTGGACTCTCATTAGGGTGATTTTGTGCCAAGATATAATTATCAATTAGCATATCCATAGGCGTAAAAACCATTGGATAATTGAAGGCATATCCTGTTGCTGCAAAAATGCGAGTAATGCGCCAAAAACTATATTTTTGACCAGGGTCTATGGTGCCGACCACAACTCCTGGTTCAATTAATATTCCTTGCAAGCCTTCGTCTATTTTCTCCAGCATATAATTATAAAGCCATCTCTTGTATTTGAAATAACCATTAATCCAGTAATAATCTTCATCATTATTTATACTATCGGTAATATGTTGTCCATAACTTCCGACTGCATATAGAGATTTGGGATGTGTGGAATCCATGCAAAACTGTATTAGTTCTTTCGTCGTATTTATCCATGGTTGGAAATATTCTAATGAATGCCCATAATTTCCATCACAAGCTAGATGATGAACTTCTTTGACTGATTGTTTAAACTTTTGAAGTGCAGGTAATATTGAATTATGATTTTGTGCGAGATCTATATTGACTATATCAAGCTTTGGTGTAATATCCGAAACATCCATAGTGATGTTGAACTCATTTGCTTGTGATTTAATAGCTGACCAAAACGAGTCATGATCCTTATATCTTGTTACACAAAAAATTCGATCGATATTGTTCTGACGTACCAATCTCGATAATAAATGAATACCAACGTAGCCTGTTACACCAGTTATAAGAACTGATTTTTTCATCTAAAATCACAAGGCATCTAGTAAATTTCACACATTATTTGTGTATCATATGCACAAGAAGAAATCTGCTCAAAACTTGCGATCTAGAGTGCTAAGCAAAAACGTAAGAACGCCTAATTCTATGTATTTGTTATTTGATTAATCAATCCTTAGTAACTTTAGATAAAAATAAATGCGTAAACTTCGGATTTTATTCGAAGGTTAGGTGGGCTACAAAAAAAGTGTAGATATCATGTCAGAATTTTTCAATGAGCCAAGAAAGACAAGTTCGACCTGTCGAATTTGAGAACCCAAACAAGCGAAATGTTGATATGATGCTACTTCAGAGAAAACTTCATGGCAGTTAGACAGAATGCGGTGAAATGATTACGATTAACTGCATCAATTGGTGTTTGACATGATAATAAAAATTTCACTATCGATACAAACAGCAATCTAGTAACTGAATCGATTTGATCAGAAGCTTCATGTTTATGATATGGTATGACAGAAACATGTAATAATGTTGTCCTATCAATTTCTGTGCGATAATCATAATTACTTCTTTGTTGAACTATTCAATACATTGCTCGTTGTTGTTCTCGTTCATTTTTACCCAGATTCCAAGGAAGCTTGTTCAGTAAATATTCATGAGGCCTGACAGAACCCTTTGAGTAGAAAATAGGATACCAAGTATTAGCTCCAATCAATTCAAGTTCACCATCAAACGGGCGATGAAATCACAATAATAATACGATGCAAACCTCGCTGTAGTTAAATGATAATCTGTTCTATGGAACCTTCTTTACATGTCGCAGTAATCTTACATAGTGTATTAGTATCAATGGCTGTTGCTTCTTCAAAACGACCATCTATCATTTAATAACTTTGTTAATTGAAAAATCATTGATTATGCACTTATCACTTACTCATGTTATTGCACAATTTATTGAAAGGAAGTAGAAAAAAAACATGTTGTTTGGTCCTGTATGTTTTTATGGTAATCAATGTTTTTCATTCAGTTATATCTTTGATACATGAGAATCAATTCAATAAACACGTGTTGCTTTCAAACAAAAACTTTTCTTCCTTTCGATATACTTTGACTTATACCGAAAATAAAATGTTATTTCTCCGAATTTTGTATGCAGAATGTCAATAGTAGACATGCCCATGAGGGCATTCCGATGAAAAAATCTAACAATTATCATCATTTACAGTTTTGTTAATACATTTACTCTGAGAATATGCCGTTTGCCTTGTTAAAATTCGTCCTTAGATTTCCGATTTCAAAAAGATACGAGTGCATGGATAAGAGTATCCATCCATTTTTATCGCTGGTACTCTTATGACAACTTCCAAGGAAAACAACTGTTTCCATCGATTTGTTTCACTATTTTATGTTATATGTTCATCTAAACTATATTTATCTTGAATAGGCGAAATTAACTCTCAAATATATGATATTACACTCCCATGTAGTTGTACTTTGAAAATATCGTTCTCAACTTGTTCCATTTACATCGATTACTTAGACCAATAGTTGGAACGAGAAATATGTTGAAAAACACCGAATACTAACAAATTTTCTGACGAATGGAAATGTATAAAAATGCATATTATACTATTGAGAATTACCATATAACGATGATAATGACCCTCCATCCGAAAGCTTGTCTTCAGCGTCTGCTGCATGATATAATACGCGGGTGAGGATGTGAGTTTGAACAAAACTACCACGGTCCGAATTTCGACTGCTGTTCAAAGAATCGCTTATGAAGTAGTGAGAAATCTGCATTACGAAATTATAAGAAATTCAAAATAGATGTGAAAAGATTAAAATCTATTAATCCTCCAAATTCTTTTTCAAAATTCTAACTAATAACGCGCATTGAGGCAGACTAGCTTAACCATCGACTGCAGAATATTAAATATATATACCAGGTATTTCAACTGAAAAAGTTTTATACTGCGAATGAACTTTTTAAAATAAAAAATTCTTTCGGACAAATCAATGGGTTTCATTCGATACAATTTCTTGCTAGAAATTTTTTTTCGCTTGTTATTGGATTTACCCGTTCATTACACTCACGAGAAGTCTTACAGGCTGACATCTAATCGGTCGGCCACTCACGGTTAACCGTTACGATCTATAATTTCTTCTCTAGTACACTCAATATATTCAATTGCATTTTTAACTGAGATGAAGAAATTTCCCGATGATGACTCGAGTTTCTAGACTTGCTGCATAATTGAGCGATCATGGAAAGTACAGAATTTTTGTATTGAGTCTTTGCACATTCGTATCCAGGCTGCAATATTAGCCATAATTCCTTGAGTATCAATCATTCAAGTAGTACCATCGCATCCCACCTCTATTCAATCCATCGTTTTTCGTATCACCCTCTCCGCAGACAGGAAAAGAATCTTACTTTCACCTCTGGCCCTATGGTTCACCGTAGAGGCGGCATCCGAATTTTCCGTTAAGATGAGGTCAGACCGTTCAAGCACACCTTTGTCGCCCCCACTGGTTCAGTGTTCTTTTGGCCTAATCCCACTCAACCAACCTCGACCTTCAAAATCTCTTCCAAACCATGTTTTATGAAGTTTTGAGGATTTTCTAAAGGTGTCTTTGTTTCATATGATCCTGCTTTCAGTCGAGGAAATAATAAGAAGAATTCAGAATCAAATTTCTGAATAATGAAGAGTTCTTTTTACTGATAAAAACATCAAAATACATACTCAATCCATATTCATTCAACCAATTTATAACTTCATTGGTATTCTAACTTGAGATATCCATTTTATTTATTTCTTTTTCTACTGAGAAAAGCAGTCAAAACTTACCTTTTCATATATTTATTTTGAGAAATAATCCACGTGTTTTTTTTTATTTAAAAAAATCCAACTTTGCCTATAGAAATAAAACAAAATCGAGACAAAGATCAATAAGTGCAACATTTTCGAGAAGAAATCTAGGATAACGTAGAAACAGATAAATCATTCATTTCATTTCATAAAACATTTTAAGTGGAAACTATCATGAACAGAACTAGTAATCTATTTATCATTTTTATACGTAATTATCTAGAAAATAAGAATTGCACTTAAATATTTCCTAATTTCATCAATAATAATATATTTCCATTCAATCCATTCACTTTTCTAATAAATTTCCGAAAAAAAATCGCATTGATCCATTGAACAAATTCCATCCAACAATTACAAATAATTGTACATCTTATCGATATGTACCAGCCTTAAAAAAAATTAATTTACGCTTCTCAAACTTTCCTTTACATTTCGACTCTTGTTTAATTCTACATTCAAACTCGTTTGACTTTCGTCGTCCAGTTTATCCATGGCTTTTTATAACTTTGTGTCTTTCATATCAAATGCTTGTCTTCCAGTACCACGTGAGAAACTTCTGTGAAAGTTATTTACACTTAAGTTTCTTTTTATCTCGTCTTATATTGTGGATTTTGTTATAAGAGAAAAAATATTTAATCACAAAAGTATTTGAAATATACAAAATTTCATGACAGAAAAACCAAATCTACAGATATTTCGAGTGAAATTTTGAAGATTCGTCTTACATTATAAACTTCTGATAATTTATCGATCGTGTCTGAAAATCGCACAATAGAATCAAAATATTATGAATGCATTCGAACATATAGAAAATACGTCTTCTCTATTATTATTCACATTGTTTCCTTTTAGGGATGACATATTATACATTTACGTCGGAACTATTTTTCCCATCAATTGTTCAAGTGAGTAAATATCTTAAACCCGAAAAAAGATCTATTCAATTTCTAGATATACATTGATTTTTTTATTTTAATAAATTTACGATTTACACAATTGTTCATCAGCTGATCTAAATTGACATTTATAATGAAAGTACTGTTAATATAACATAGAATGTGTAACTATGGTAGAACGCTTTACTGATTGATTCCTACCAATGATATTTGATTTCGACGTTGGCGATAATTTAAACAATGAGTAATAGTTTTAATAAGTTCTTTTCGAAATAAACTTCCCGTTAATGTATATAAATAGAAACTACTTGAATAAGCAAAAAATGATAATGAATTTGCTATTTGCGTACCTAAATTTTCTTGAGCAATTCTATATGCGTCCTTTATGATACTTTCTGTAAATGACGAGTATAATCGAACAATACAAGATGGGGTGGTAGAAATTATAATAACAAGGACTTGTACAGCTAACATACGTAGTATTTGTCGATCTGTACGTCGATGACGTTCAATATGCCGATTAATTCTAATCAACAATGGTGATATTCGACGATTTTGTCGAATATTCTTCACTGTTAGAATACCAAACACAAGCATTAGAAAACATGGACATAATGAATGAACAGCCATATGCCAAGAGGCATGAAAACTACGATACATACCCTTTCTTGCATTGCATATCGGAGTCATTTGACCAAACTGATCAATGACATTAGCTATTTCAAAATAAAATATTATAGGCATCCTCAGTAACTTCACTTTTAACGATAACAATATTAACTATTCTGCATCGAATATGTTGTTTATCTATTCGAACTCCTTCGAAAATAGCATATATCAATGTAATATTGTAATTGTTCGACGAAAAAANCTTCGATTATAAGACGTAATCATCCTACATAAAATATCTTTTTCATACATATTCACTTAGATACACTTAAGTCTTTGTATGATGAAACAACGATTAAAATTAATGAAGAATATTCTTTGCTGTATCTCATATGTTTAAACCTTCTGAAATAAAAGAACTTAAATGAATGAAAAAGTATTCCCTTAGAAGATTTTCTCTAGGCTGCCATTTTCGTATCGATAAATACATAGTCAGAGGACGTCTAAGCAGGTTAGGTATATGATTTGGAAAGGAATAGAATGTTAATCACGTTGCTAAGTATAGAGGAAAAACATTTATATTCTGAATATATAATTTTATTGTTAAAATATTTCAAGCATTTCTTGTAAAGAAAAAGTCATAGAATTCCTTGGATAGGAATGTGAAACGGCACGTCGGAAGTACAGATACTGTGCAAATCGAGCGAAACAGTATTGAAACAAAATACACTATTCTCACTCCAAATACTAGAAATATCCTTTTAAACTTTCGATTAGGTGAACCTTATTAAAAGTAGTCATACTTTAAACGCTTTTAAGCGTTTCTTTGCCAATTTTTTGCATCTTTTTCATAGACAAGCTTAAAAATAGTTAAGTTTTAGTATTAAAGTTTTCAAATTAGGCGTATAATCTCTAGGAAAAAGCTCGAAAGGAACATCTAGTTTAGATATTGAAATTATTTCAAACTCATAGCGCACATTACGAGTTCCTTCTAAAATTTTGGAATTTTAACAAGACTAGAAGTCTTGCCGAACTTATTATAGGAAGAAATCATGAAGTTCTATGCGATAAAGAGTTGTAACTAATCCGTTGAAAAAAGGATTATTTTGTTAATTTCTCTATCGATTGTGACAAATAAAATTCCCTTGATCTAAGTAACTTATTCGACCTTCAGGAAATTTGAATTTTTAAAAATTTTACTCTGAGAGAAATCTCTACAATGGAACAAATAGAAAATAACAATAATTACATATTTCAATTGTCAAATCTATGTAAATGAAGCACAAAACATTATTGATAATTTAATCACGAGACATTCCAATTAGACGAATATGACTGTTTCAACCTCGCAGACGACACTTTTTTCTTCTGACTAAAGATCTCTGTGCTACTCTTACTAATTAACATTAAGAAAAATTGCCTTCGATTTGAAACTGAACCGATCCAATCACTGCTTATTAGTCTTTTCAAAACTACAAGTAAAATCAAGATGAGTTTTGTTCAAAATATCAGAGGAGGTTCCATGAATAGTCTTGTTAACGATATGTTCTCCGCATGGTAGTGATAAGTTATTTAGGCCATTTCTCACTTCTATTACATTGAACAAAGCAGAAATAGGAAGTCGAAATCAAATGTGCAAATTGAATTAATGATAAACAAAAAGACCTTTTCCATATAGATGAAGCGACTAATTAATCATATAATATTACTTCATTTTAATTGGATCGATTGAAATTAAATAGAAAGATTTCGTGAACATCGAAGAATATGAGGGTTACTCAAATGATTAACGATAAAGTTACAACTGATAGGTACAATCACCAAAGATTCACATAATTCCAATTGAACTGTTGATAGTTATCTCCAACTGTATTTTGTAAATGTCGTGTATATTCTGTATGTTCGGCACTGTTTTGTGCCCGAATTTGTTGTAGTCGATTATTATAGTTATCTTTTTCTTGTTTCGCTTGTTGAATCACTAATTCAGCGTCTGATTTCGTCCAACCTGCTAATGAATCACGCCGATTTCTATTATTCTTTCCATTTTTTTCAGCTAATGCTAAAGTTCTTCGGCTTAGCGTTTCTTGATTAAGAGAACGTAATAAAGGATTTTGTATATATTTCAGTTTATGANATCTTACTTTGTAAATCGTACCTTTTCTTTTGTGACAAGCAATATACATAAAAGATGTTTCGTAAATTTCGATTTCCTTGTCATAGTAGATGGATTATTTCTGTGACCAATTTATAGAAAAAAATTGTTTGATTTTGTCGAGAAGATGGACTATCTTTCTGTAATGAAATCTTTTGAATAGTTCGATAAAATACATTAAGATCTACAAGAATAGAAATACCAGCATTTTCACTGATCATGTCTCTGCCACAAAATTTACACATAAATAAAAGGAATTGCAAAAACTCTTCCAGGTCGAAATGAGTATATCGGATCATGTCGGGCGGGTACTAAGTCCGTTTTAATTCAACTGATCGGATTCGGTCGGTTATAAGAGAGTCTATCATGCAAACATAAATGCCGACAGTGGTCAACTGCACAAAAGTTATATGCAAATGATATACTGGGAAATGTAATGATAATAAAGCACTTCACGTCAAAAAAAGAAGCCTGTTTAAGATACCAGTTATCTCAATGGATAAAACAAAATCATAGTAAGTTTTATCTTGTTACCGATTATAACAAGCCGTAGTATCCTGAACTTAATGAATCGCTTCTTAAACGATTTCGAAAACGTCTTACTACTTTCAACAATCAGTCAAATGTATTGTCCATGGTCACATCGTTGGTCGTTAAACGAGAAAAGTTACATTCAAACAATTACTAAGCGAATATTGTGTACCTGACGCGTATCATCAGCATCGTCTCGAAAGCTTACTATTATTGATCCAACTGATGTTGATTGTTCTACTAGCAAAGATCGAAATATAGCCAACGAACGACGCTGCTCGATATGTCGCAAAAAATTCGTTTGTAATTTGAGACAAGTTTATCTCGCGCATGAAAAACATTTCTTTCTATTTATTCAGAAAATAATATTAGAAATCAAACGTGTTAAAACATAAGAGAGGCAAATATGAAAAAAAAAGAAATTCGTTTATTCGATAGTCTGTTGAGATCGAACTATGGAGGACTCATCAAATGTCCAAATAGTAACTTAAATATATACTATTAAACTAGATAATGTTTCTTTTCCAATGCGGATATATATTTGTTTCTGTCCGTGAAGCCTTGTTCAACAGCATCTGTTAGACTTTTACAGCTTGAAAGGTAATCTGTTGTGTCCTTGCTGACGTATTTTGTCGTATCATAGAACGGATGAAAAGTTGCAATCAATTTCGGCCCATAGATACTGCGAAGAAAATTCGGTCCGAAATATTTTGCTTTATCCGGCATTACATGTTGCATTAAGACTCTGAACTTTTCATACTCAATCATTTTTAAATCTGGTAACAGTTTCTGTACAGCCTTATTCACATATAAATACTTTGGTATAAGTGGACTTATAACTTTTGGGCATTCATTAGGGTGATTTTGTGCCAAGATATAGTTATCAATTAACATATCCATAGGCGTGAAAACCATTGGATAATTGAAAGCATATCCTGTTGCTGCAAAAATGCGAGTAATGCGCCAAAAACTATATTTTTGACCAGGGTCTATGGTGCCGACCACAACTCCTGGTTCAATTAATATTCCTTGCAAGCCTTCGTCTATTTTCTCCAGCATATAATTATAAAGCCATCTCTTGTATTTGAAATAACCATTAATCCAGTAATAATCTTCATCATTATTTATACTATCGATAATGTGTTGTCCATAACTTCCGACTGCGTATAGAGATTTGGTATGTGTGGAATCCATGCAAAACTGTATTAGTTCTTTGGTCGTATTTATCCATGGTTGGAAATATTCTAATGAATGCCCATAATTTCCATCACAAGCCAGATGATGAACTTCTTTGACTGATTGTTTAAACTTTTGAAGTCCAGGTAATATTGAATTCTGATTTTGAGCGAGATCTATATTGACTATATCAAGCTTTGGTTTAATATCCGAAACGTCCATAGTAATGTTGAACTGATTTGCTTGTGATTTAATAGCTGACCAAAACGAGTTATGATCCTTATATCTTGTTACACAAAAAATTCGATCGATATTGCTCTGACGTACCAATCTCGATAATAAATGAATGCCAACGTAGCCTGTTACACCAGTTATAAGAACTGACTTTTTTATCTAAAATCACAAGACATCTAGTAAATTTCACACATCATTTGTGTATCATATGCTCACGAAGAAATCTACTTAAACTTGCGATCTAGAGTGCTAAGCAAAAACATAAGAACGTCTAATTCTATGTATTTGTTACCTGATTAATCAATCCTTAGTAACTTTACATAAAAATAAATGTGGAAACTTCGGATTTTATTCGAAGGTTAAGTGTGCTGCAAAAAAGTGTAGATATCATGTCAGAATTTTTCGATGAGCCAAGAGAGACAAGTTCGACCTGTCGAATTTGAGAACCCAAACAAGCGAAATATTGATATGATGCTACTTCAGAGAAAACTTCATGACAGTTAGACAGAATGCAGTGATATGATTACGATTAACTGCATCAATTGGTGTTTGACAGGAGAATAAAAATTTCGCTATCGATACAAACGGCAATCTAGTAACTGAATCAATTTGATCAGAAGCTTCATGTTTATGATATGGTTTTACAAAAACATGTAATAATGTTGTCCTATAAATTACTGTATGATAATCATAATTACTTCTTTGTTGAACTATTCAATACATTGTTCTCGTTCATTTTTACCGAAATTCCAAGAAATTTTTTCATTAATAAAAGAACTTCGATTTTCAAATATTCATCATCAGTTAATTTGAATAATTTAATAAATAAATCAAATGAAATTTCGTTCGTTTAACTCTTAATCATTTCATCTATAAATTTGATACAATTCTTGAAATCTTCAATATACCCATGCAAATCAATTTGTGTTTTTATTCAAAGATGACATGCATGAACAAAATATTGCAATGCACATTGATATGTTTTCATCTGTACATAACAGGAAGCTTGTTCAGAAAATATTCATGAGGCCTAACAGAACCGTTTGAGTAAAGAATAGGATACCAAGTATTAGTTCCAATTAATTCAAGTTCACCATCAAACGGACGATGAAATCACGATAATAATACGATGCACATTTTATTGTAGTTAAATGATAATCTACTCTATTGTCATACACTAATTGTTCCACGGAACCTTCTTTACATGTCCCAGTAATCTTATATAATGTATTAGTATCAATGACTGTTGCTTCTTCAAAACGACCGTCTATCATTTAATAACTTTGATAGCTGAAAAATAGTCGATTATGCACTCGTCACTTACTCATGTTTTTGCACAATTTATTGAAAGGAAATAGAAAAAAAAACATGTTGTTTGGTTCTGTACATTTTTATGGTAATCAATATTTTTCATTCAGTTATATCTTTGATATGTGAGAATCAATTCAGTAAACACGTGTTGCTTTCAAACGAAACTATTTTTTCCTTTCTATATACTTTGACTTAGACCGTAAATAAAATGTTATTTCTCCGAATTTTTTATTCAGAATGTCAATAGTAGACATGCCTATGAGAGTATCAAGATGAAAAAATCTAACAATTATCATCATTTACAGTTTTGTTAATACATTTACTCTGAGAATACATTTCCAAGTTATTGATAATATGCCATTTGTGTTGTTAAAATTCGTCCTTAGATTTCCTATTTGAAAAAGATACGAGTGCATGAATAAGAGTATTCATCCATGTTTATCGCTAGCACTCTTATGACATCTTCCAAGGAAAAAAACTGTTTATCCTCCGAATTCTCTTTCAAAATTCTAACTTGTAACGCGCGTCTAGGCAGACTCGTTTAACCCTCGACTAAAGAATATGAAATATATATACTAGGTATTTCAACTGAAAAAGTTTTATACTCCGAATGAACTCTTCAAAATAAAAATCTCGTTCCGACAAATCAATGGATTCCCTTCGGTACAATTTCTCGCTAGAGATCTTTTTCGTTTGCTATTCGACTTATCCGAAAATCTTTGAAACATCAAGAGTCTTGACTCAAGAATCTTTTCCATTACACTCATGAGAAGTCTTACAGGCTGACGTCTAATCGGTCGGCCACTCACGGTTAACCAATACGATCCATAATTTCTTCTCCAGTATGGGGCGATCATGGAAAGTACAGAATTTTTGCATTGAATCTTTGCACAATCGTATCCAGGCTGCAATCTTGACCATAATTCCTTGAGTATCAATCATTCAAGTAATACCATTGCATCCCACCTCTATTCAATCCGTCATTTTTTGTATCACCCTCTCTGCAGACAGGGCATGAATCCCTCTTTCATCTCTGGCCCAATGGTTCAGTGTTCTTTTGATTTAATCCCACTCAACCAACCTCGACCTTCAAAATCCCTTCCGAAACCATGTTTTATGAAGTTCTGAGGATTTTCTAAAGGTTTCTTTTTTTCATATGACCCTCCTTTCAGTCGAGGAAATAATTACAAGAATTCAGAATCAAATTTCTGAATAATGAAGAATTCTTTTTACTTTCAAAAGCATCAAAATACATGCTCAATCCATACTCATTCAACCAATTTATAACTTCATCGATATTCTAGCTTGAGATATCCATTTTATTTATTTCTTTTTCTATTGAGAAAAGCGGTCAAAACTCACCTCTTCATATGTTTATTTTGACAAAAGGATCCACGTGTATTTTTTTATTATAAAAAGTTCCAACTTCATCTATAGAAACAAAACAATATCAAGAGAAAAATCAATAAGTGCAACATTTTCGAGAAGGAATCTAGGATGATGTAGAAACAGATGAATCATTCATTTAATTTGATAAAGTATTTTAAGTGGAAACTATCATGAACAGAACGAGTAATATATTTATCTCTTTTTAAACGTAATTATTTAGAAAATAAGAATTGCACTTAAATATTTCACAATTCCATCAATAATAATATATTTCCTTTCAATGCATTCACTTTTCTAATAAATTTTCCAGAAAAAATTGCATTGATCCATTGAAGAAATTTTATTCAACAATTACAAATAATTGTGAATCTTATCGATATGTACCAGCCATCAAAAAATTAATTTACGCTTCTCAAACTTTCCTTTACACTTCGACTCTTGTTTAATTCTACATTCAAACTCGTTTAACTTTCGTTGTCTAGTTTATCCATGGCTTTTTATAATTTTGTGTCTTTCATTTAAAATGCTTGTCGTCCAGTACCGTGTGAGAGATTTCTGTGAAAGTTATTTACACTTAAGTTTCTTTTTATCTCGTCGTATGCTGTCAATTTTATTATAAGAGAAGAAATATTCAATCACAAACATATTTGAAATATACAAATTTCATGACAGAAAAATCTAATCTACAGATATTTCGAGTAAAATTTTGAAAATTCGTTTTACATCATAAATTTCCTCTGATAATTTATCGATCGTGGTTGGAAATCGCGCAATAAAGTCAAAATATTATGAATGCATTCGAACATAATGAAAATACGTCTTCTCTATTATTATTCACATTGTTTCTTTTTAGGGATGAAATATTATACATTTACGTCGGAACTATTTTTCCCATCAAGTGAGTAAATGTCCTTAACCTTGAAAATGTAATCAGCAATGAATTGGTTTATCGGGCGCAAAATGATCTATTCAATTTCCAGAATTACATTGATTTTTGTTTGAATAAATTTACGATTTACACAATTGTTCATCAGCTGATCCAAATTGACATTTATAATGAAAGTAGTGTTAATATAATATAGTATGTGTAGCTGTGTTAGAACGCTTTATTGATTGATTCCTTCCAATGATATTTGATTTCAACGCTGGCGATAATTTAAACAATAAGTAATAGTTTTAATAAGTTCTTTTCGAAAGAAACTCCCCGTTAATGTATATAAATAGAAACTGCTTGAATAAGCAAAGTATGATAATGAATTTGCTATTTGCGCACTTAAATTTTCTTGAGCAATTCTAAATGCGTCCTTCATGATACTCTCTGTAAATGATGAATATAACCGAACAATAGAAGATGGGATGGTAGAAATTATAATAACAAGAACTTGAACAGCTAACATACGTAGTAGTTGTCGATCTGTACGTCGATGACGTTCAATATGCCGATTAATTCTAGTCAACAATGGTGATATTCGACGATTTTGTCGAATATTCTTTACTGTTAGAATACCAAATACAAGCATTAGAAAGCATGGACATAATGAATGAATAGCCATATGCCAAGAGGCATGAAAACTACGATACATACCCTTTCTTGCATTGCATATCGGAGTCATTTGACCAGACTGATCAATGACATTAGCTATTTCAAAATAAACTATTATAGGACTATATAATATCATCATTAACAAAATAATAATGCATATAGATAATCGAGCTAACTGTAAAGAACTCCACCGACGTAATTTAACATTGAATGAACTATGAAAATATCTATCAATACAGGGTAATACAATTAACCAAATTGATGTTGCACGTACAACATGAAATGAATAAAATTCTAATTTACATATAATAAGATTATAATGAGCAAGATCAAGATTCAAACTATTAGAAACAATGCGTACAGGTAAAATAATAAATAGAATAAATAAATAAAATAATGTTGAGACAAGAAAATATAATGAACATGTTTCATTCTTAAGTATCGGTCGAGTGAAAACTAATATATTCAATATAAGACCAATAGTGCCAGGGAAAAAATTAAATAATGATATCATCAATATACCTGTACTTGTTACCATATTCAATTGATTTACTGATTCAGTATTATTCAACATTGATTTTTTTAAAAAGCAAAAATTCAACTGACAAAAAATAATTCCACGTACATCCTTTTTTTTATATCTTTTGCTCATAAATTAATAAAAACAGCTAATAGCATCGTATTATCACATAATACATCAGTTTTAGTATCTAACATTTCTTTTTTTCATTAAAAAGATATATCATAAAATAAATTATAACTTTGGGCAAAGAAGACAAATTAAGGATGTGTAATTGAGCGTTTAGTACTGAAAAATATTGCAACTCAATATGATTTTTAAAGAATATTTGAAATTGCTTTATGAAAATAAAAACTATATACTTCGATGTGTAACTACGAAATGCTACGCTTTTTTTCGTCGAACAATTACACTATTATATTGATATATGTTATTTTTAAAGTTTGAATAGATATACAATATATTCAATACATAGATTGGTTAATAGAAATTTTCATTTCGTTTAGAGCAATAAACCAAAATTTCATTGTTAATGTTGTTATTGTTAAAAGTGAAGTTATTGAGTATGCCTATAAATATATTCCATAGCCAGTTTTTTTGTCGATATTTTATTTTTGAAATGTTGTTAATGAACAAGTACTATATATTAAACGAATAAGAAATGTAATTATTGCAAGAATAAAACAAATTTTAATTGATAATGATTGTGAATTAAAACATAAAGAAGGAGGCGGATAAGCAATGCGCAATGGGCCACGGTGAGTTTATCCGAAATTCATTCGTAATATATCTTGAGGAGTTGAATAAGCTTCGTAAAAACAAATTCAGAAACAATTACGTAGATTACGTATATATTTCAGGTGACTTTGAAAACTACATAGATCAACTCATTCTTTTTGTGTTGAATCCGAATATGACACTCGTTCTGAGCGACAAACTGTTTGCGTATATGAAAAACACGGTTGTGTCTGTTCAAAACGATTGTGGGCGACACGTACTGTACGAACCAACCCGGGAATGAAATGATTTATACACTAGTTTGTAACACTTGCTTTGCTCCATCGAATGATATATTGGAGACATGTGCTTGCAAGAGAAAAGGATCCAAATGGTACTGTCTACGATAAACTGACACGGTGCTTACGTTAATGCAAGACTGGGATCATGATTGTCGGAAAAATCCCTAAAAAACGAATGAGCTATACTCAAAACGATGCAGAATGTCCCGCTCTTTTTCTTGCCAATAAATGTTCTCAAATATTGAACTGTTAAGAGTAAGAAGGAAGGTAATTAAGGCTAATAAAAGGTCTACCTTAATGGATCACAAAATCATCACGTGAAAGTGACGTTCAATGTACATAATTCTCACTAAGTTCGCTTCTAAAAAGCTCCCTTTATCTTCCAGAAGCAGATTATCGACCAATTTGGAGCAAAGTCTCTGTAGTCTATTTTGCATTGCTAATCCTCCCTCGTCCTTAGAGATACTTTTGAGAATTTTCAAATTAAAGAAAAAAACAAAATCTTTCTTTCAAATGCCAGTATGTTTATGAGAACTTTTATCACAAGCTAAAGAAAAACCGAGAACATTTTCTAAAACTTGATAAGGTTTGAAAATATGATGAACATCGAAAGGTTTTCTTTCAAATTGAAAGAAAATTGGAAAGAACGTGCTTCGAAATCGATCAAAGTTTTACATTGTCACCATCAATTTAATTATCATCGAACATTTCAATTAGATTCATTTGGATTTGATACCAATATGGCAAAAAATGATAATAATACTTGCACTTATGAACTCTTTCTGTTCTTATCTTGTGTAGCTATTTATATTCATTACAATAATGGAAGAATTTTCTGTCAATAGTTTACAACTGTGGTGTTTGTTAGAGATGAATTATTATCATATCAATTCAAGTTCGATTCGTCTGGTGGTTTCAATAGTAAAGATATTCCTAGAATTAACGAAATGGATTGTCTTGGTTAATGCATAAAAGTCCATTCTGATTAACTCATTTTAATCCTTTCTTTAAATAATACACCTTGTATATATATCGTATTAAACTTAAGGGTATATGTGACTACAGGAGAAGTGAAATGTATTTTTTACCTATGTCTCTATTGTTTCTATGTTTTACTGGTGAAGAAATAAATAACTAACAGATTTCTTTATGCATATTAACTCGAAACAGAATTTAAATTGTCATGTAAAGTATATACTCTGACCCAAAAAGCATGCTTTTCTTTTGAGATTATCCAAGAAGAGTTCATTATCTCTCTCGTTTTGACAACTGCTTGAGGTATATTTCTTCTTTGTTTCTTGGCATGTATTCATCTTGAAAAAGAAGGAAATGCTTTTGACACAGAAGAAAAAAGTCAGCAGATGCTCATTAGAAGCCTTTTTTCATATATAACGATTTCAAAACTGTCTTCCTCTTTATTTTAAAAACTTCTGTTTCAAAAATGAATTCAACTGAATATAATCAATCGTATTTATTTTGTAATAACACCATAGTAATACCCATTCAATCATGGTTTATACTCATTAATATTTGCCTTATCTTATTCACTGTATCGACTATTATACTTAGTATTGTTTTCATACTTATTATCGTACTAGATAAAATATGTCATACAACTCCCATGATGCTTGTGGCTAATACATGTATATGGACATGTATATGTGCGTGTGCTAGACTTGGTATGGTTTTATTTACACTTCAAAATGATCTGAAACAAGTTGAATATGAAGATTCACTTTGTGTTTTTCGAGCTTATATGACATATGGCTCATATTGGGCTTTCAATTATTCATTTTTTTTGGAAGCTTTATATCGACATATTCTTGCTGTTTATCCAACTCGATTGTTTTGGCAATCATTGCGTATCCAAATTTTATTTATTTGTTTATTCTGGATATTTTGTTTATTAGTTCCTACTCCTTTTTTATATCCTGGTGCAATCATTTACGATGTTAATGACCAAATCTGCCACTTACCAGTTGCATTCTCTATCTTTGTAGCTTATGCACTAATTGTTGGCTTTTCAATTCCAGTTTCATTAATTATATATTTATATATTCGATTAGTTAGGCATATTAAACAGATTAGTAAGAATGTTACAACTTCGAATAATCAAGTTCGAGCGCAACGTGAGCTAAAAATGATTCGACGAATAGTTATAACAGTTACGATTCTTATTGTAATTTCTTTCTCTCACATATTAGTTTGGTTTATGGGAGCTCTCAATATAGAAATGGAATATGCACATCGATTTGCTTTTATTTGTTTCGACAGCGCAATTTTATCAGCTATGATTGCATTATTTTATTTTACTGATCCACTTAGAGAATCTATAATGAAAAGAATAAATGGAGGATTCAATCTAGTACGGCCGAGCACAACCATAAACAATAGAAATCCTATCTAAAAGTTATATGTATTATTTTCTTATTGGAATTGAAATAAAATATTTTTTGCCATGGTTAATAAAAAATAGAAGAGATTAAGTCTGTTCTATCCCAGGTCAACAAATCCGATGCTGGATTCGATCGGATCTTACCGGATCCGACCATCTGACAAAATCCGATCGGATTCCTGGAAACGGAATTGCATTGGAATCCGACTAGAAAAAACGCGTCGTTTGTTGCAAATTTTATGAGCGATCTTTCTAGCTATATTCTATGATGATCCTTAGAAA
>CAJNOJ010000557.1:33469-46101 GCA_905250025.1 Adineta ricciae
TTGCAGCTTTTTCGTCTTTAAAATCAGATTAAAGTCATTTTTAATATCTCCGATAGTTATGGTGGTTGGCTGTTTCATCATTGAAAATGTAGAGACCGATTATTTGTATTTTTGATATTGCATAAAACACAATGGCTTCAACGATGATATGTGGATTACTTTTTTACTAAATGGGCCAATTATGCTTGTTCACAGATCCGGAAAGATACAAACATGATTCATTCGAAAAGAAAACATTACCATCATTTGCCTGATCTTCAAGAATTGGTATTGAACATTCGGGCATCTCAAAACGCAAATCCACATCCTCATCGCACAATTTCTGAGTGCAATACATCATGTATGGTCTAAGTCCGATAATATCACGCATTATTCGATGTGCTAGGCTCTTCAAAATGTTCATTTCTCGAGTAACACTTCTTACAGTCTTGACTGGTTCCGTGCTGAAAACATTTTCAACTTCGTCAATCTTATCTTCAGCTCTTGCTGTTGGCGTTCCTAGAGAACTGATATCCTGAGCGGAACCAGCCTCAGAAAACTTTTGATGGATTGCTGTAATTGAACGCCTTTCGAAAAATCCAGTTTTTTTCTTGTTGCCGTCATTCACGGATAACGGTTACATGAGACTCGAATTTTGCCAGAAAGGTGACGACTTGGATTTTTGTCTGCTTTCAAATAAAAAAATAATGTCCAATTCGATTGAAAACTCGGTTGAAGAAATCATTTTTGTGATAGGTTATTTCTGAGACATCCTGTATTGTTCAACATACCTATTAGTTTCGCGAGCCATAAGACTTATAATATTTTTGGTGATGAAATGTTGGTAGCGCTCGATAGGATGAATTATTCCATCTTCAGAAGCTGATGTTTACGTGTTGAACGATCCCGTGATCTTCCAAAAATTCACCGTCGGATTCTGATTCTATTTCACTTCATGCGTTCGAATTCGCTTCATCATCAGTGATTTCTTTATTTGAACTTGAAGATCTGAAGTGCGCTCTGACGAAATCGTTAGTCAAAGAACTCGTTGCACCAAGTGAGTCAGTGCTATGTTGTGTATCCACTTCTTCTGATATGTAAAATATTCAGAAATTCGGAAATTTTGATCGCCTTTGTACATGTAAGCAACAATAAGTAGAATAGACACGAATTCAACAGAAAGGTCGCGAAATCTTTTATCCTTATCTCACATGTAATGTGTACTGCATACAACAGAATGAACGAACGAATTGAGTCATTATATAGTGGAACACAAGATTCAAGTCACTGTCTGATTTTATAACATAGAAGGACAGCCAAAATCGACAAAATAGAAAGACAAAGTCAATAAGTGCGTTAACTAGGGACGAAGTTCTTTTTGTGATAAAGAGCTTACAAGAATTTGGTAGAACATCTTGCATAATACTAAACTGCTTATAGATATTATGTAGCTACAGGATTATATTTTGAATAAATTAAATTTACATTAAATGGGATGGATTTGGGCGACAGTCTTTTGTATTTTTAGTATATACAATTACTTATTTTAGCGTTTTTGTAGCTATATTCAGATCTGAAGAAAAAAAAACCTTGCCAATCAGCGCAAGACAATTTTTCAAAAAACACTGGTAGTGCTAAACAACGCTTGAAACCTTTGTAAGAATTTATTTGTATTGACATCAGTGATTAGACATGTACACGTGCTGCGTATATATACTGGATATTGGTACTGCAGTACATTTTGTACTTAGCACTTTTTAATAATAACATAATTGCCTTCGGGCTTGATTCTGCCTACGAATATTCCGAAACTCCATACTTCAGTGGTGTCTATACGAACAACGAAACCTGGATATGTAATCAATTTACTTAGACATTATAGGCCTGTGCTAAAGAGTTTCAACGATGTCGAATAATTGTTTGTCTTCATGGATGCCGAAAGTAATCACGATGATGCCTGGTGAGAAGTTCTTATATGACTGTTATTTATCGGTTATGTCTCATTGAGTTTAATAAAATTTCGCATTGTGCTAAAGAAAACCGTTGAGTTTTATTTCATATTGAATATTTTAATGGGCTTATGTATAGCTATCCTTCATACATGTGCAAAAGAAACAAATAGAAATAGATTGCATACAGATATTCCTTTTCATGTGAACAACAATGCTTTCTTCGCAAAATATGATGAGACAGAGAATTTTATTAAATATTAAGTATCCAATCACTGATTGAAATACTAATTTTACTTCAAAAATATTTTTTATTTTGTCTCTCAAGTACAGATACGAATACTCACATTCTATTTCTGGAGTAAGTACATTTTGTGCACTTACCTTTTATTCCTTTTCATTATCTTAATTGTAGCAAAGTTCAGGTAAGAGAAAATGATTATTGACATTTCTTTTATGTAATGACCAGAACTAATTAGTCTTATTTTGTATTTATTACTGATTCTCAATTGATAAATAAATAATCACTAGAAACAAACGTATTTTGTGACGTTTATACTATATTGAATGTATAGAATGACCAAAATAGAAGAGAGGATTTTTCTTATTGATTTTGTGCAACATTTCGATATACAAATGTATGATGTCTGTTGCTGAAGTGCGTGTTGTTATTATTCCAAATGATTTTCCTAATGAAAATGGCAACGACGAGTCCATAGCTGCTCATAGCAATCATATGCAATTACAGGTTAATTTATACTGAAAGTTGTATATTATCATTTTCAAATGATAGGTTTCTGATATAAATAGAATTTCTTTTCGAAAGATGTCATACGAGGTTTTATTTTATTAGATATTAAAAAATCATAGACGAATAATTGATATTTCGAGTTAAATCTATTTATATTTCAAAAATTAAATATTGAATTTAATGAAATTAATACTATTAATAATAGTAGACCAAAAAGTATTGCTTGTGAAACATTAAAACATTATACTAAAGAATATTCAAGCCTAGAATGTGATCAATCTTTGGCCAGTCGATTCCGATGTCATACAATTGCCATATTACACCTTCGTGACACGGTTTGGATACCTACTCACAAGAATAAATACTTGCTTATATTATACTATACTGAATTGGGTCCACACTCGGATGGCAATTACTTTAAATAAATTACGTCCAGCTGAAATTGGTATTTTAGAAGGAACAACAATATTTACTCTTCCACTTAGTTGTGCACTCGACATGTGGGAAATTTTAGACACACAAAAGACATCGTGTATTACGACATTTAAAGACACTGATGAAAATGTAAAAGAAAAAAGATTTTGGTTGGCTTTTCGATGTATCGGGTGAGGGCGAGAAGTTCATTAGAGTAAAGCACACAATCGTCATTCTCGTATTCTAAGTGACATATGTCAGCTATTGATTATGTAAAGTGTGTGATGAACAGTATATTCAATTTACAGAAATTAGTTTGTTATCCGAATTGAATGAAATATCTTGTAAGTTTCTATAACGCATCAAATAATCCACTCTGATGCCGTTATTTAATCTCCAGCTTTCGTTCTCACACATTTCTTTATATTTTTATCTGATAAGATGAACACAAATCTGCTTTGGAAAAATTTATTTTTCTGCTAACTTGCCATTAGACATGATAGTAAACAATGCATTTGTTATATAAAAATCACCAATCAACATATAATATATCTATTTATCATGATACATTTATGTAAAAGTTCTTTGGAAAACTGTAAAGATAGTCATACAACAATGAAATGGTAATAATTAATTTATCAAATAGAATCAAAATCAGTTTGACAGTAGTTTGTCACTTTAATGCTCGCACTCTCATTATGTGCTTCTGCTCGGAGAACTATACATTGCAGTCTTAAATTAAAAAATTTCATGATATAAAACTGCGTTCTTACCAAAGGAAGTAATTGTCAGAAGATTATGTCTAATTAATATCTAAAATGCACTTACAGATAGGATATTTGCTGACGTCAATTGACGACAAGCATAAACATATTAAATGGCACAAGAAGTAGATGAAAATATTATTAAAATATCAAATACTATGAATATTACAACAACTTCATCGACATCAACGAATTTGAGCTATGAACTCAGTATAATCTACACGTATATTTCACCAGCTATACTTATATTTACAATGATTGCTAATATTATTAATATTGTTGTTTTTTCTCGTGGAAATCTTCAATCATATTCATGTAGTCATTATTTTCTTGCTTTGGCATTTGCTTCTCTCATCTATATGATTGTTTCGCCAATGATATTATTTCTTCAATATCGTTTCGGAATCTCACCTATTACTACATCATTTGGATGTCGAAGTATGTTGTTTATCATTTATTCATCATCATTACTTGCTACCCTAATGTTGGTATGTGCCTCAATTGACCGATTTTTTGCTAGTTCTTCTTCAGTGCATTTACGCAATCTAAGTAATATACGAATAGCACAAATATTGATTATTGTCATCACTATTTCGGTTCTTATTTATATAAGTCCTTTTTGTATTATCTATTATTGGAATTTCACGACTAATCGATGCACACAATTATCATCAACGATTATCACTATGTATTTTACTAGTCGAATTATTGTTTATTATATCTTAGCACCATTAGTCATGGGCATATTTGGTCTATTAACAATTTCTAACATTCGAAGTCAAGTACGTCGTGTATCAACAATACATTCTCGTCGTCACCGTCGAACGGAAAGTCAATTAGCTCGAATGTTAATTGTTCAAGTTACTGCATACGTTTTCTTCTCAATTCCTGCTGCAGTAACATATATCTTAACGACATTGATACCCTCGATGAATACAAGTTTAATTACTAATATCCGTAGTATGACTCTCCTTTGGCAACAAGGTAATTATATTTTCTCTACATTCCTTTATATTCTTTCGGGAAGCATCTACCGAGAAGAATTGAAGAAAATATTTATATTAAATTATTACCAACGACGTATTACTGACTAGATTCGAATCATCTCTATGGTATTCGACTAGAAGTGTAAACTGTCATTCAACAGATCTGAACATTGAACTTCGAAATCTTTGTTTTTGTTTCATGTTAATCTCATTTAAAGGAAAGTCGCACAAAGAACGTCGACATGTGTTGTTTTAGAGAAAATAATTTCCTCTTTTTCAGTTAGTTCCGATTCAATACATTCAATAATATCACATGATTCTTTATTTTGTCAAAAAATACGTTTGTACATAGACACCTGAAGAGAAAAAAACAAGTATGACGTCAAATATTTCTTATTCAATCATCGAATGTTTACCTGATGAATTATTCTTACTGATATTTCTTCATCTAAAAAATCTCGACATTATTTGTGCATTTATCGTTTTTAACGCATTCTGAATTCATATTTCTACAGAATCGATATTACACGGGCAAATTATGCCAATTACAAGACTATTCGATTGTTTCTTGATGATACTTTTCCTTTTCATAATCATCAAATTCAATTGCTGACATTTAATTTCGACTAACAGCGAAAAATATTTGAATAATTAGAACAATTTCTCAAAAACCTTATCTGCCTAAACGTCTTAAGTGAACCGTCAGTTGATCCACGAACGAAAACTTTGAGAATTATTTCAAAATACGCATCACAAAACTTATTAACCCTTTCTTAATCTCATTTGAATGATTCTTCACACCTTTCCTCTGCTGCTAAAATGCCTTATATGAAACGTTTCTCAATCACCTTAAATAATATTTATTCCTTAGAGAAAATCTTTGAAATTGTAATAAATCTGGAAGAATTAAAAATTTCATTATTCGATGATAATCATGGTCATCTCAAAGACGGTTATCAATTACAAATTCGCTCATTACTTGATAAACTTACGATCAAATTTGGTTCGATGGAAAAAAACAACCATTGCAATTATCGACAAAATGTCAAATGGCTCAAAGATTTGTTGAGTTTTTTTTCAAACTAATCTCAAATAATTGACATTAATTAGAATTCATGCTGACAAGGAATTTTTCAATGATGAAATCATTCAACATTTAACTAATGACTTTTCACCATTGAAAATCTTTCAATATCATATTCATACAAAAGATCAACCTAATCATTGTTTCACAAATATGAAAAACATTTCTTCTTTCGATCATACTATCATTAATCGTTGACATGGATTTCAACTTATTCTTTCATCACATTCCACTTCAAAACAGATATTTATATGTACTCATTTACAAATTATTGATAAAACATCTGATTTTCAACATTTTTGTCATTTTACATCGGCGAACAATCAATTAATGTCGAAACTTCTTCTTTTATCATTGAATTTACACATAATTTCTATTCATAATTGTAATAAAACATAAACAATAATCAAATGGTTGAAAAATCTTCATTTCAATCAATACAAAACTATTCAGAATTCCATTTATATAACACAAATATCTCTTGATGGTCATTCCTTTTTTCTATCAATTATCAAAAATATTTCCATGGTTAATACGATATGCTGAAATAAATGCAACAGATTTGTCCATTTTAATTCAACATTTACGAGAAATTTTTGGTAATCTTACTTATTTTGAAATTGCAAATGACTTCAGTCCATTTCACTTCGCAACCGACACGTTATGATTACGCGAAAAACTTGCATGAAATGATGAAACAAAACATGATATATTATACATTCGATAAATATTCTTTTGTGAAATTGACTCAGAATATATTTTGATCTATCCATTACTTTTTCTTCTTACTCAATTTCATATCTTAAAAGTAATTCGACAGTGTGAAAAATAATTATATTATAATAAGGCTATCGAGAGATATGCAATATCTTTATCATCGTACTTGTTTTTGAAGAATATGAAAAACGAAAGATCGAAGTCGAGTTTAACCTTTTTCGTACTTATACTCTCGCACATTAATAAACTTGCAGAAAAAAAGAATTAGAAAATATTTTCCTTCACAAAATATGATTCCGTCTCGAATAAATTAACTCCTTGGGGACGGAAAGCACATATGTGCGTTTTGATTCTTATATAATCTGTACCTATGCGAAATACGTCTTGGTTAATATTTTAACGATAAAAACTGTGACGTTAACGATATCCAGCACTTCTAGGACGTCGAAATATAGTTGTTTATATTATGTATTCGCTTTTCTTTTTTTCGTTCTGCATGTGTATGTGATATTTGTATTGCGGCACTACCAGATGATCACATATAAGATATTTCACGTAAATTCTTTTAGCCACTTTCTCAATAATCCTTTTTCTTTTGAGTGCATTCTTTTTATCTTTCTTTTTATACAAATACATATGCCTTGCTTTGTCATTTCATATTTGTCTTAAACATTACAATGACATCAACGAAAAAAACGGGTGCAGATGAGCTCACTGGAATTTTCAGCAACATGGAATCTGAAGAATGTAGTGCCTCTGAAACTAAGAGTTCTATGGATGTTTCTGAAGGTGAACATGCTCCTATATACTGTAGTTGAAATCATCCATTGAGCCTTTGGAGAAAATCGAATTTTAACCCAAAATTATTTCAATTTCAAGATAATAATCGTGGTATTGCTTGTAATTTGGATGGAGAGACCACATATGGGCAAGTCATCGGCTTTTTGCTCCAAGTCAAGTCGAGTCAAGTTATCTCTTGATTTGTGATAGGTTCAACCAAATTGAACTCAGATTCAGTCATTTATACCCCTGGAACATATTAAAATGCCTTTAAACCAACGGAGACTAGCACTCTATTTAATTTTATCGGACTTCGTTTATGTCCGAGGAGATTTACGTATAATATTGTGTTTTCATTCTGTNAAAAATACAATTTGATCGGATGATTTCTTTTCTTGCGTACTGATCCATACAAATTGTAATCTATCAATCCATAAACCTGATCTACCTTTCGCATACGCAAATATATAACCAGGAAAATGCTCTGTTGTTTTTTCCGCATTTTCAGTCGATCCAAATATATCACTGGCTTCTCCTTTTACAGTAAAAAATTGTATAGCTGTAATAATCGAGGATACGATAAAAAACTAACATCGATTTGCTTCCAATACGCAACATCAAGCAATAAATATAATCGTTCTGGGAAGCATCGTGGTCGTGATGGAGGAAGCGTTGATTCATTAGACTTAAATCAAGATATATTCATCTTGAAAAAAGATGATCATATTGAAAAGATAGATGTTTATGTTGGAAAGCGTCAGCGATATGAATGGATTCAGAACACCATACCGATTATTACAGCTATACAATTTTTTACTGTAAAAGGAGAAGCCAGTGATATATTTGGATCGACTGAAAATGCGGAAAAAACAACAGAGCATTTTCCTGGTTATATATTTGCGTATGCGAAAGGTAGATCAGGTTTATGGATTGATAGATTACAATTTGTATGGATCAGTACGCAAGAAAAGAAATCATCCGATCAAATTGTATTTTTTTAAACGAGATGACTTATACAGAAATTCGCTGTGACTTTATTCTTATATATTTATCTTTATCTTCCTCTTCTTTTTTGAAAAGATTGATACTATTTCAATTTGTCTGTGAGATTGTATCCATTCCATATCGATGTACTTTTTTGGCTATTTGAATGCATAAATTTTCGAACGTTTCGAAATAGAAAAACTAAATTATATACTTTAGGCCATCAATCAATAACGATCAGTGTAAAGCGCAACATAAAAATAGATGATACACGTGATAAATGCATCAAGGTAACAGCAATAATTTTTCTTCGTAGAAAGACATCTTTTTTTAAATTTAATTGATTTGGTAAATGCTGATTTCTGACACAGTTTGACAGACAGACAAACGTTGAGCACTTGGAGCCTCAGACGTAACCGGTGTATAACCCTTTCTTTCAGAAAAGGGAATAATTATTAATCCAGAAATGTTTCAAATAGTGGCATTTCTAGTATCTTCCACTACAGTACCGATAGGGATATTCTATAAGTCTGACTAGAGTTTTTAGGAATGTACGGACCAAATTTGCTTTGTTCTATGTCGTTTGTGGAGAAAAATCCTCTCCGGTGCCTCACGACAGAATGAAACTACACGTAAGATATCTTTTGCAAAAAACAAATGAACATTTGATGAGAATATAAGCAAAATACGAGTTGTTTTTACCGTACTAAGCGATGTGAAAGTATTCATTTTATTATTGCGCCGCATTTTTATATTTAGATCATGAGTGCTGAACTGCAAGAATGCTGATCTTGAAGATAGTTTTGAGGAAAAATTTTTTCTTTCAGTTTACTTAATCTTTTCATCTTTAAATTTTTCAAAAATCTTCTACAGAAATTGAGATTCTGTTATCTTCAAACAAAAACGTATTGGACTGAACTAATAATGAATAAAAAAAGAACGTTTATTCTGTGTTTTACTATTCGTTTTCTGACTCTGCTTCTCCACTGTCAGATCGTAAATGCAGTTCGATATCTTATTCGATAATTGCATCCGCCGCTTTGTACGTTTCTTCAATTCCACGAACATGATGAAAATACGAAGTGGCACGTTTATCGTCCACCGTCACCACAAACTGCTCGATCAGCTGTTTTGTATCATTTTGATCGACTGGTTCTAACAATTGAACTTTAATGATTTTTTCTATCGTTCAACCATTATTGAATCTCTGCCTTTGCTGAAGCATGTTTCGCAGTCACTGGTTCTTCTGTGAGTTTGTAGTGTCAAGTCGCATTGTCTAGACAAATATCAATGCTTTTTTATTCCTAAGAAGGAAGTGTCAAAAATCATCAATGAAAAGCACGACTCAAAATGCATCAGTTGACATATCTCTTCTCTTAACGTTACGCAAGTTGAATCCATATTATGATCCTCGGTACGTGTCCAAATATAAACTGATGGGATCTGATAATCATTAATATCCGTGACTGCTGATACTGTCAGACAAGATCATGCCAACAAGATAAAAAATAACATGTGCAAGAATTACTTACGAGTGACGTTATGGCTTATCTTTTCCTCCACCTCTTTTGATTTCCTCTTCGCTATTTAGTGTCCAAATAGATCGTCTATTTCTCAAAAATGCATCCAAGGTTCATCACGATAGTATAAGTGAACGTTATCTTGTTTTCTCTCTTCAAGAATCTAAAAGGATTTCGTTGTTGCCGCAGCAAAAGCTTGTGAATCCAGGGGAATTTTATCTTTGATGTTCGTTGATATACGAAGCCAGGCTAGAAAATAGTATAAAGCGATGTAGCGTTTTTTTCTTCTCTTTCTCATCTACGTGAGAATAACATTTCACTTGTGTTTTCCATTTTTTTTTACACAACGTACTTGTCGAATGAAGCGGAAAATCCTCATATTGCTCTATCAACCTTTCAGCAGTTTTTCCGAAGTTGGATCAACTTTTTCTCGAGCGACTTTATAAAATTAAAGTCGAAATAAGTCTTTTCCTAGTTCCGATAGAACAATAGTCGGACGACCTGAATGCCTTAAAACCACAAGAATTAACTTTCAAACTATCGCAAACATATACTGTTTTTTCTTTCTTTTCTCTCTATTGTCATTACATACTGACTAAGCCGTGTCATATAGAATTTCGAAAAGCAGTAATTTTCTTTTATATTGCTTAGTATAGCAAAAAACTTGTATTTTGCTTATACTTTGATCAAATGTTCATTTTTTTGCAAAAGATATCTCTGGTATTTCCAAACAGGAAGGTGAGAAAATTCCTCCGACATCAGCGTGAAGTGAGCATATCGGGGTACCAACATTATGGAAAAAAGATTCTGTAATACACGCTCAACTTTGTCGGCGAAAAGCTGCTTGACAGAATACTTTGACTGGCAACTTTCGCACATAGGTATCTTCCCCCAACCCTTCTCTATTGAATGGTAAAAACAGCAGTTCGAAATAACTTTTCGATCAAAAGTTATACAACTTGCTCCCATCTGCCTTTGGAGGAAAATATTGCTCACTCCCTAAACAATTGGCTGAATTGAGTGCGGCATCGAGATTGATTATATAATGAGGGTCTCCGTGTGGTCGGGGAAATACGGATACGAGGATTGCGCGATTCACAATGGTCAAACGTCATAGGAGCACTCTGCACACATTCTCTTTGCAGCAAGTATTTCCGCTAGTTTGGCATCAAGAAAACGAAAAAGAACTTTCTTCGTAATAAATCTGTATATTATCTAAAATAAAATTGATTAATATTGCTATAAAATCCCATCATTGTAAATGCATCAACATCTTTTTATTTATCAGAGCAAGAAAAAACATCGTAGGTCACTTTTTCTAAGTATCAAAATGACACCGTAAAATATAATTAATGTATTTAGAATGGACGTCAATCATTTTATTTCACTAAATTGACAAATAAATTTCTGAATGTTTGGCTTGAAAAACGTTCTATCGATAGATATACTCTTTTTTCCTTATTCAATAGAAGAGTTTCTATTTCTATTGAGTTTAAATTAATCCACGGATTTCTCTTCTCAGCTGTTGAAAGACAAAATAGTTGAAATGAAAAATTTGTAAATAAATATTTTTTCCATAGGGTATACTAAGACTAAAAGCAAAGACATTTTTCTAATATTTTATTGTCTGAAAACGAATGGGACTATATTTGATTTCATAAAACATCACATGTTCTCTCTAAAAGTTTCATTTTGATTTTAGGAACTTCCTTTTCAGGGTCAAAGCGTAAGTAGAGTTGGCACTATATACGAGTAATTTTTGTCCAGATTCGTTTTAGTAATTGTGTTGAACTTCTAAGCGGTTGTGCTACATGCAGAATTAAATTCTCTATCGAATGGTATGTAAAGTGACAAATTTTGGAGAGGTGTTTTGCTAGGATCACCTAAAATACGATTTTCGAAAAGTTTAAAATCTATTTTCTCTGAGAAAAAAGTCGACTTCAAACAAAATGAATATTAGATTCGTAATCAGTGTAAAAGACTACATATAGAATAGTGTTTAGAAATCTTGTTATCGAAAAAAGAAGTTTTGCAAAATTAATCAGCGAAGTGTTATTTTACGTGGACATGCCCCTCTATATATATGTCTCTATTGCTCTCGTCTATCTCTCTGTTTCTCCACTATTTCTCTTTTTACTAGAACCTTCCGTGAATAAGTAGTACTCTAAATGTTTGCCATTGCACATGTGTATTTTGAAACTCTCGGTGTACCATAAAGAAACTTACCTAGCTCATAATAGTACATTATCAAAATTCAACTGAAGAATTTTCCACCTTAGATATTAATAGTTTTTATACGAACCAGATTAGATATAACACCGTCCGAAGCAGAATGATATACTGCATCGGACAACACTATTCTCAAAGACAACACAAGTGCCGAAGGAAACCTAAATGGAAAAGAGTAGTTAAAGGTACTACTTAATAGAAAATATATCTTGACTAAAACCCTTAGTTTTTTACCGATGACCCCTGTTGAAATTTAGACCATTGGATAGAGAATTTAATTTTGCATGCAGCTCAACCATTTATAAGTCCAGCACGGTTACTAAAATGAATCTGGGCGCCAATTATTTGAATACAGTGCCAGTTTCACTTAAGTAATTTCGTCATAGAAATTAGCTGTCTTGATCGTATAATCCAGTGAAAATTGTTCACACAACACTTTATCTGCATTCTCATCATTTCAGTCAAAATGTCATGT
>CAJNOJ010000558.1:0-12672 GCA_905250025.1 Adineta ricciae
ATTGATGAACTTATTTGTCTTATTATTTCTTTATTTAATTTTATCTCATCAAATGATATCCGTATAGTGGATTTTGTAAGTAGTAAACAAGGCAGTTCTTGTTTCACATTTTAATCTCGTAGGAATTGCGCTAACAATTTCCGATCAAACTGAAACTTGCAGAAGATCTCAAGATATTTTCCACTTCATCGAAAACACCGAACTATTACATTTTCATGCGAGACATGGTTAAAGTGATGCCGCAAATGCTCAAAAGCATGGAGATGACGAACTGACACTTTGGATTTTGGAGGCTTGCCAAAACGGGCTTCCGTCTCCAATCATAAAAAATATAAGGCAAAACTGTTAAGAGCATAACGAAGCTCGATCCTCTCATGGACGCTTTCTTGGGAGTTAAAAAACTTGTAAGCCATTCAGGTATCTGTAAGTGTGTTTCTCATTCAGCATCTTATTCTTATCTCAAACACGTCGTCTTTCGATGTTTGCAAACAAGCTTTGATGGTCCTTTGTTTTACACCTGTCCGTTATCAGTTTATATTTATTGTCGCTGAGAAGGCACATTTTAAGGTTGAATCGCGAGTAGAATAAACTCCAGTATATTTCTTCTAGCCGGTAAAATCTGTGATACGGAAACGTCAATAGCAACTCCAAACAAAAGACCACGTCGGAAACCTGTGGTAATGACGGGAAATTTTCGTTTAATTTGGTTGAATGAAAACAAGGACAACTTCAACAATTCTCTCACACAGTTGCAACGAGTTAGCAACTCAATTAATTCATTCGACGATGCTGATGAATGCATTGATTTTCTAACCTACATGACAGAAGACATTGTCTTTATGATTGTCTCGGAAACATTATACAGGGATATTATGCAAGTTCTTCAAGACATCGGCCAAATAAAATTTGTCTATATTTTCTCTGACAATCATACACAACTTCAAAACTTGAACAAAGAGTGGTCCAAAATTAAGGGTGTATACGTTGACATTACATCGCTCTGCGGCGACCTTCTTACAGCTTCTGAGATGTGCCATCGTAATACACTTTCAATTAACCTCATCGGAGAAAGTGATCGAATAGTCGATGAAAAGTTGAACACGTTGGAATGCTCTTTTATGTATACGCAAATATTGAAAGAAATCTTACTTACCATTGATTTCACACGAGAACATATTGATCAATTCGTAAAGTATTATAAAGAGCGATTTCCTAACGGTTTTATTAGCAGCCATGATGCTAAGATGCTTGAGACGGAATATTATCATAAATCGCCAATCTACTGGTATACGTCTTCCAGTCTTCTATACTCCACACTCAATAGAGCTTTACGTTTAATGGATGTTGGCCTTATTGTTAAATTAGGTTTCTTTCTTCGTGATCTCCATCAAAATATTGTTAAATTGCATATGGAACAATTTAGTGAACAAAGTCATTTGAAACCATTTACTGTGTATCTTGGTCAAGGTTTGTCTCAAACAGACTTCGAGCAGTTGAAAAATGCAACAGGTTACTTATTATCATTCAATAATTTTTTATCAACAAGTTGTGATCGAGAAGTATCCTCCATCTTTGCTGAAAGTAATGCATCAGATCCCAATCATATTGGTGTTCTATTCCAAATATCTGTTGATCCATCGATAGCTAAAATGTTTTACGCTGATATTGAAGACGAGAGTCAATACCAAAACGAAAAAGAGATTTTGTTCTCAATGCATTCAATCTTCCGTGTTGGACAAGTGAAATAATTGAATGACAACGCACGAATTTGGCAAATAGATTTGACGCTCACAAGTGATACTGATCCACAATTGTGTCATCTGATGAACAGGATTCACGAAGAAACATCATTACACGCTAAAGGATGGTACCGACTGGGTCAGTTACTCATTAAGTTGGCACAGCTTGACAAAGCAGAAGAACTATATAGAAGTCTACTAGAACAAACTACTGATCTAGATGAAAAATCATTTTTATTGCAGCACCTTGGAATGATTAACCGTTCGCAAGGAAACTATGCAAAAGCTCTTGATTATCATAGAAAGGCGCTAGATACTCGAGAAAAAGAACTTCCAGCAAACCATCCTGACATAGCTACTTGGTGCAACAACATCGGGAGTGTATATGATTATATGAATGACTACTCTCAAGCGCTCATCTATTATGAGCAAGCACATGAAATCTACAGAAAAGTTTTTCCTACAGATCATCCGAATTTGGCTACTTCTTATAACAATATCGGTCTTATATATAAAAAGATGGATAAGTTCTCCGACGCACTTACATATTATGAAAGATCAGTTCAAATCAAACTGAAAACGCTTCCAAAAAATCATCCGGATTTGGCTGCTTCTTATAACAATATCGGTAGTGTATATGACAGTAAGGACGAATACTCCAAGGCACTTGAATATTATGAAAAAGCACTTGAGATTTTTCAAGAAACTCTTCCTGCAAAACATCCTCAACTGGCTGCTTCTTATTACGGCATCGCTAGTGTTTATGACAGCAACGGCGAGTACTGCAAAGCAATTGAATATTATGAAAAAGCACTAAAGATCTTTGGAAAAATTCCTCCTAGGAATCATGCCTTTTTGGCTGCTTTTTACAATAACATCGGTTATGCTTATCACAAATTAAGAATTTATTCTAGAGCACTTGATTATTATGAAAAGGATCTTGAAATCGCGAAAAAAACACTTTCTACAACTGATCTTGATTTATCCACCGCCTACTACAATATTGGGCAATTTTATACGGATATGGATGAGTATGAAAAGGCGCTGGAATATTATGAACATGCTTTAGATATCAAACAACGTTCATTATCTCTTGTCGACCCAAGTATCGAAGCTTTGAAAGAAAGCATTGAATTTCTAAGAAAGAAATTATAGCTTATGTTTTTTAAATGTCGTTGCCAAAATAAAGATGCCATGAAAGTGAAGAATATCGATAGGATTGTACGAAAATCTGTACGCGTCAAGAGGAAACATTATTTTTCCTTATTATTCAATACCCAAGTAATGCATTATACCTCGTCTAACTATGTTAAGCCTCTCGCGCACACGTACACGATACGCATCTTGGGTGTATGTGAGGGTGTGGGTGCAACCTACAACGGCACAGCCAGGGCCAATGTGAACGGCATTCGTTACCGTTAGTTGCTGATAACTGATAGTCTTATAATTAATAAATGATTATGTAGCATTTAACAGCCATATGCCCATTACTTGAGAGTCGGTTGATTGATAATAAGTAATTGCTTGGTAAATATCTAATTAACTGTTACATAATAGTTAATAATTAGTCTTTCAACGATTTCTACACTACTCATCTGTAGCGGTCAGTGTATATCTATAGTTCACTTATGCGATCTGTTCATAGATATTGACCTTGCCCTCTCTTTGTTATGTCATGCGCGATGTTTCCTATATAAGTTGTGTTCAATAAAGAAACGACACGATTATGAGTGTGTAGATGACACAACACATCATCATGTCGAAGGACATAGGCAATCACTCTCATAATTTGTCACAATATCAAGATGCAGAGCACTACAAAGTCCTTTTTTTTTATTAACTTTTGCTTTTTATTAAAGATTCAAACATTTATATAATTATGCACTCACTTTTTCGCTCGTATAACTTATAATGCCTTTTTCTGATAAGAAAGTAAGTTAACTAATTAAAAAAGAACTTTGCAGTGCCCTGCATTTTGAAATGCTCTTTCCAGCAAAAAAAAGAAAAGAAAAACGTCTACCATGGCTCCGAACTGAGAAATCTTGAAAATAAAACGACCTGCTTTTTAGCCTTGTTTGTTCGATATTTCTGGAAAGGAATGTAATATCGAGCTGAAATTTTTACCTCAGACTCCGCTCTTCAGCTGTAACATATGCTCAAAGTTTCAGCCGATTTGAACTTTCCTAAGCCGGGCTCAGTTTTTGAGGGGAACGAAGAGGCTTAAGTGAAATTGATGTTATTTCAAATAGAAATAAGTTTCGTATTTTCTTTTATATAATTTTCTTCAATCAATATTATTTTAATAATAATCCTAGCAGCCACTAATTTGAATGATATCAAATATTCTATCTGTCGCTTGAGTTAGAGATGTCTCTGAAAGTCCGAGAAATACCATCACAATACTCATTTCTAGTGTATAATAGAAATTTCTTCAAATTCATTTTAGTCCTAAACTGAGATTAAAAATCTGAATTCTACGAAAACAAATATTTCTTATATAAGAAAAGAAAAGAATAGCTCAGCATATACAAAAATTCTCGACGATCATAAGAACTTTTTTGGTTTTCTTTTTTCCTCTGTCTTTCTTATTTATTACTTGGGTTAACAACATAATGTAAAGCATAATCTGAAACTCTCAAAAATATACATTACTGATATTACTTCTTCGTTCTATCCCAAACAAATATTTCTTTTTAATAATGATAAGAGAAAAAATAGTTGATGCATGACGAAAATCGCGATGCATTAATACTTCAGCAATATTTTTGTTTGCATATGGCAGATGAACAGATGTAAACAGAACATTATTTATGTCTGACGTATGAATGATATATTTTATGGCGTATGTATGCTCTTTTGCTTTTGTGCGCCATTGTATTTTAATATCGGGAAAGTAATTAAATGAGAGTTAACAGTGACAACTTCTTTTCTTTATTGTATTGCCAGATTGAATGTATGTTATTTCTTCTTACCGAGATGATGTAGAGAAACGACGAGTTTATTCGACTATATAAAATGTTTTCTTTTTGAAAGAAAAAGAATGCAAGTTCAACTGCAAAATCTTTATATTATTTATTTTCCAGATGTTGCTACGTGAAATTATTGCAATATGGTTCATTTTCTCAACTATTGAACAAGTTTCAAGTAAGATTTTCTGATATCTCTACACACAAATGTTAATTACAACTATTTTTTTCTATTAGATATCTCATATAATCAACCAAAGTTATGTGCAAATGCAACATGGAACTCAACAGCGATAACATTTGCTACTAATGCAATTGTCGGTTCAAATCCTTATGCTGTTTTTGTCAATACAAAAAATACAATTTATGCAGCTGATCGACAAAATTCTCGTATACAAGTGTGGACAAATGGAAATAATACACTTACCTATACTCTATCGGGTGGTTTAAATCTTCCTTATAGTATATTTGTTAATGATAATGATGAGGTTTTTATTGATAATGGTAATTCATATTATCAAGTTAATAAATGGATATCAAATTATACAAATAGTAGTGTTCCAGTAATGTATATGTGTGATCAATGTTATGGTCTTTTTATTGATATTAATAATAATCTTTATTGTTCAATGAATACTTATGATCAAGTTATATCAAAATCATTAACACAACGTTTAACTATATGGAATATTGTTGCTGGAACAGGTACTGCTGGATCAGCATCAACTACACTCAATAATCCTTGGGGGCTTTATGTTGATACAAATTTAAATTTGTATGTAGCTGATAGTGGAAATAATCGAATTCAAAAATTTTTATCAGGACAATTAAATGGAATAACAATATCAACAGGAAGTTTAACACTCTCAAAACCAACTTCAATTGCATTTGATGCTGATGGATATCTTTATATTGTCGATAGTAGCAATAGTCGTATTATTGGTTCGGGTCCAAATGGTTTTCAATGTGTAGTTGCATGTTCGGGATCAGCTGGTTCAGCAGCTAATCAATTAAATAATCCATATACTCTTAGTTTTGATACTTATGGAAATATATTTGTTATGGATCAAAGTAATAGTCGACTTCAAAAATTCTTTCTTTTATCAAGTTCATGCAGTAAGTAGATCAAAGAATTCGATTCATTTATATTAAATTCGGTTTCTTCTAGATGTAACAACAACAATCGGTATGTTTAATTTATTTTAAAAAATCTTCTTTTTCTTTCATTTAAACTATTGTTTCTTCTATAAAAGCGACAGCGACAATAAGCAGTACCCCATCATCAATAACTTATTCGAATGGTAAATCAATATATGATGTGTATAAGTTAAAATTTGATGTTACCTTTCAGGTATATCATTCAATCAACCAAAGTTCGGTATTTATCCTACTTGGAACGGAATTGGAATTACTTTTGCAAATAGTACAACAGTAGGAACGAGTCCATATGGAATTTTTGTAAATATTAACAATACACTTTATGTTGCTAATCAAGCAAATAGTCGAATTTATATCTGGTCTTCAGGAAATAGTACACCTACAGAAAATATTACACGCGGAATATATTCTCCGTATAGTCTTTTTGTAACATTAAATGGTGATATTTATGTTGATAATGGAGGTACAAATAATCGAGTCGATAAATGGTCATTAAATTCGAATAGTAGCACATCAGTGATGTATGTCAAATCTACATGTTATGATCTATTTATTGATATTAATAATAATCTTTATTGTTCAATAAATTCTAAACACCAAGTTGTTATGAAGTCTTTAAATGGAAATTCAAGTTTATGGACTGTTATTGCTGGTACGGATTGTTATGGATCAACTTCAAATCAACTTTATAATCCTCGTGGAATTTTTGTTGATACAAATCTGAACTTATATGTAGCTGATTGTACTAATGATCGTGTTCAACTTTTCCAATCTGGACAAGCAACAGCAACAACAATACCAATAATTGTAACTTCAGGAGTACTTACACTTGATTGTCCAACTGATGTAACACTTGACGCCGATGGAAATCTTTTTATTGTTGATAGTCTTAATAATCGTATTATTGGATCAGATCACAATGGTTTTCGATGTATCATTTCATGTTCAACTATTGGTGGTTCAACAGCAACACAATTGAGTAATCCATCGACATTTAGTTTTGATACTTATGGAAATATTTATGTTACTGATCAAGGAAATAGTCGAGTACAAAAGTTTATGTTGATCAATGATAATAATACTTATCGTAAGTCTTTTCCGTCGAAAAGAAATTCATTATTGATTCTTTTTTATCTTGGTAGCTCTTTCATTGAATCTACCAAATTTTTGTCCATCTACAACTTGGTATCCCAATGCAATTACATTTGCTGATAGTACCATAGCTGGTTCAAATATTTATGCTATTTATGTTAGTCTCAACAATACGATTTATATCGCTAACAGAGCCCAAAGTGTAATTTACGTATATCGTGAAGGAGCTAATTCTCCGACTAGAAATATATCAGGTGGTTTCAGTACTCCACTGGGTCTTTATGTATCAGTACATGGTGATGTATACATTGATAACTATGTTGGTAATAATCAAATTACTAAATGGTCAATTGATACGAATAATAACACTAATACTATGATAATTACGCAACAATGTGAAGGATTTTTTGTCGATACTACGAATACTATGTACTGTGCACTGCCTTGGAGTCATCAAGTTGTTAAGAAATGGCTCAATGATAGTGGAACTGCAGCTACTGTTGTAGCCGGTACAGGTAGTGCTGGAGGATCATCGACTCAACTTTATTGGCCTAGTGGAATCTATGTTGATTCTCAATTTAATCTCTATGTTGCAGATGAAGCCAATAATAGAATCCAACTTTTCCCGCCGGGACAAACAATTGGAATAACTCAAATAATAAATGGTGTATCCGGTATCATAACACTTTATTATCCACATGCAATTACCTTTGATGGTAATGGGTATATGTTTATTCTCGAAACAGGTAACAATCGCATCATAGGAAATGGGCCATATGGTTTTCGATGTGTCATCGCTTGTTCTGGTAGTAGCGGTTCGAATGCAAACCAATTAAATTATCCACGAACTTTTGGTTTTGATAGTTATGGAAATATGTATGTGAGTGATCAAAATAATGCTCGCGTTCAAAAATTTTCGATTGCATCAAATTCATGCGGTATGATCGTCTTCGTCTTTTTGTTTCTCTACTTCAAATGTTATTGATTTATTTTAGCTTTATCATATAATCAACCAGCATTTTGTTCAATTGCAACATGGACAACAAATGCAATAACTTTTGCATCAAGTGGTACAATTGGTGCGATTCCTAATGGTATTTTTATTGATGGAATTAATAATATTTATATTATTAATCGAGCTAGTAATACGATTTTGAAATGGTTTCAGTGGAGTAGTTCAGCAACAACTCTAAATTATATTAATGTAACGAATCCAGCGAGTGTATTTGTATCGATATCTGGTGAGATTTACGTTGATAATGGTTATTTATACGGTCGAGTTGATAAATATTTGTTTAATTCATCAAGTTTCATTACTGTTATGAACTTTAATGGTAGTTGTATTGATCTTTTTATTGATTCCAATAATACTCTTTATTGTTGTGTTCAAAATCAACATGAAGTTGTTAAAATTTCGCTTAATAAAAGTATAACTATTCCAATAGTTGCAGCTGGAAATGGAACTGCTGGATCATTATCAACTATGCTTAATTCTCCTCAAGGCATTTATGTTGATAGTAGTTTAAATTTATATATTGCTGATTCTGCGAATAATCGTGTGCAAATGTTTGGTGCCGGTCAAGTCAATGGAATTACACTTGTTGGAAATGGATCATCAACCAGTTTTACTCTAAATTATCCAACTGATGTTGTACTAGATTCAAATGGTTACTTATTCATTGTTGATAGTTATAATCATCGTATTGTTGGTTCAAGTTCGTCTGGTTATCGATGTGTAGCAGCATGTTCAGGAAGTAGTGGTTCAGCTTCGAATCAATTATACTTTCCGCGAAGTATGGCTTTTGACAGTTATGGAAATATTTATGTTATTGATCGAAATAATAGTCGAGTGCAACAATTTACTTTTCAAGGCAATAATTGCAGTAAGTCATCTATATCTACAGAAAACTCTTAGAATAATTAGAAGTTTTGTAACATGATTTCATATTATGTTAATTTTCAATTTCAACCAAAAGATTTCTAATCGTTGTAGATGTCAAGTAAGTTCAGAAAGCTAGACGGCGGAACGGCAAAGATATACATATCAAAGACATCGGACCTTGTATAGGTCACATAGAAAACGATGCATAAAAAGTAGAGTTACTCATAACAACGTAACATCTGTCCGTGTCAACGTATTACAACATATTTACTAAAAATTTACTTTATTATAATTGTCAATAGAGGAATGTTTTATGTTTCAGCTACATTGAACACTGTCACCAGTACCACTAGCACTACTTCAAGTAGCTCTACGACAAGCAGTACCAGCACGAGTAGCACTACGACAAGCAGTACCAGCACAAGTAGCTCCACGACAAGCAGTACCAGCACAAGTAGCACTACAACAAGCAGTACCAGCACGAGTAGCACTACGACAAGCAGTACCAGCACAAGTAGCACTACAACAAGCAGTACCAGCACGAGTAGCACTAGCAGTAGCACCTGGAGCATCACCACGAGCAGCAGCAATAGTACAAGTACAAGTGGTACCTCAAGTACCGAGACAAGTACTAGCCTAAGTAGTACAAGCATTAGTTCATCAAGCACTATTACGAGTACAAGTAGTGCCAGCAGTAGCACCTCAAGCAGCAGTACTAGTACTACGAGCAGTACCACCTCGAGCTCTACAATTAATACAAGTAGCTCGAGTACCAGTACTACTAGCAGTAGCACTACCTCAAGCACTACTATAACAACTACAACAGGTATGTTCACTAAGATAATTTCTATTGATCAGCAAAATACAACGGTGATAACAACTCCACAGATAAACAGCAATCAAAGTAACATATATGCGAAGAAATACAACTGATGATGTATTTCTTTGATTTAGCATGTTATCCACCCTCAATCATATTAATACCTGGTGGATCATCTTTATTATCTCCAATATCATATCGACGAAGTCAAGATTTTTCAATAAGTTCAATGATTGAATTTCATTGTGGTGGTTCACTTTCGAAAACTACAAAATGGACAGTGAAAAATTGTAGTACAACAATTTGCTCATTTAATATTTTCTTCTCCAACACGGTGAAGACAACGTATAGTGAACTTTATGTTCCATCACGAACTCTTGATTATGGCGTGTATGAATTAACATTAACTGTAACATTGAATAATTCGTCAAAATTGAAATCTTCTTCATCAGCATATGTTCGAATAACAAAAACAGACATAACACCAAATCCTGTTCAATTGGGAACGTCAATGATAACACGAGGTGAAAATCAAGATCTTTTCCTTGATCCTGGTTCATTTTCAATTGATCCTGATCAATATTCATTTGATGCCAGTGTAAATCAATCTTTGAAAACGATATTGATTTTCAAATCAAATATGTTTTCTTTTGTATAATTTCAGAAATGGAAATATAAATACTATTGTCGAATTTACAATCAATATAATTTTCCAAATTTTTATGGAATTTTATTAACAATTGATGATCCAACAATCGATCCAAATAATCCATCATGTGTAACAAATCGAACAGGATTAATCTTTGGAAATTCGACATTATCACCGAATTCATCATTAACAATTCTTGCTGGTTCTCTTCAATCAAATCAAATGTATCAATTTATGGTTTATATGGAAAATAAAAAGAATTCATCAATTCAAGCAACTGGTTTTGTTCTTGTTACAGTTGTCGTTACTCTTCCAAAATTAATTATTATCGGGTAAATGATTGATCAAATAATTTGACAAATGAAAAAGAACAACCAAAGATTTGTTTAATTTGTAGTTGTGTCATTGCACCAATGTGTATTCCAAATCTTGAACTTCAACTTCTTAATCCAACAACACAAGTTGCTCTCTATACTTATTGCGTTGGATTATGTGAAGATCTGCAAAGTATTCATTGGAATATTTATCGAGGAATTGATAATTCAACATATTCAAATGGAACATCATGGATTTTATTTGATCAAATGAATTTCTATGAAAATATTTGGTTTTTTGGTCAAAATACAAGTAATTTTACAGCATCAAATCAATTATTTATTGGAAATTCTCAAATAAATCTTTGGAGATTTGAAGTTATTTACACATTTTTAAACGAAACAAGTACAAGTGCATTAAATTTTGTTACAAATCAATCTCCATCAAATGGTTCATGTTCAATTAATCCATTGAATGGTACAACAACAACTGCATTCAATATTTCATGTTCAAATTGGTTTGATTCAGATGGAATTCGCGATTATACTTTATATGGTTTGTTTTCAAATTGAATTCAAATGAAAAAAAATTTCAAATCTTTTTTTTTAGTTTGGACAAAAGATATTTCTGAAAAAATAATGATTTCATATTCATCTGTTGATCATTTTCAAGTTCGATTACCAATTGGAAATGAAAATACTTCATTAATTAATCTTATTGTTTATATTCGAGATTTTCTTGGATCAATAACACAAGTCAATATTTCATCAATTGTTGTTACTTTAGATTTTCTAACAATTGATGATTTATTTAATAAAATACAAAATTCATCAAAGACAATAACAGACAATTCAATTGTTCAATTATTATCAAGTGGAAATCAAAATATTGTTTCACAAATAATTATTTTATTATCACAACAATTAAATCAAATGAATAATCATTATTTAACAAAAGCAATTTCCAATGGAATTTCATTTGTCGATATCTCAATTTCAACACTTCATTCTCCAAATTTCACCTCATCAACAACAATAATAAATGAAACAATTTCAATTGAATATAAAAATGAAATCAATTCTTTAGCAAATATTCGAGATTATTTTGTTTCATTTATCTCCGATCTTCTAATAACAACATCAAATAGTATTATTCTACAATCATCATCATTAGTTCAATTAACTCAATCAACAAATCAATTAACACGAAATCTTTTAGTAAAAATACAAATTTATATTTGATTTTGTTCATTTCGAATATTCTTTTAGACAATTGTTTCCAATCAATGTTATCAATTATCTCTTTCTTTATATTCCATAGCAAATCAAATCTCCTATGAAGATGTTCAATTAGCTGCAAATCAACTTTTTCAATGTGCATCAAATATTTTATCTGTAAAAAGAAAACATTTCTTCTTCTTCGACTCTCGGAATTGGAATTTCTAGGGTGTTAATGGATTCTTACAACGACGAACAATTCTTCTTCATTTAGATTATTCTCGTTCGAATACAATTACTTCAGATTATGATACTGATCTCGAATCTCCATGGCCAAATTTAAGTTAAAATCGTTTTTTTCGTTTATTCTTTAAATGAAAATTTTTCATTTGATTTAGATTTATTTGCGGATGAAAATGATTTTTCTGAAGAAATAATTGAGAAAAATCGAAATATTTATTATCAAAAACAATTATCAAATGAAATATCAAAACAAGTTACAGAAATGAATTCATTATTAAGTTTATCATTAAATATTCATCGAAATCTTGGTCAACAATATCTATTAAATAATTCTCAAGCATTTCTTTTCTTTGAAAAGCTTTCAAAAACATCACTTGAAAATGGAACATTTCATCAAATTGAAAATTCTCAATTCAATTTTCCATCAAATCTTCTTCTCAATTCATCATCAACAATTTCAATTCGACACTCAACGCCAATCTAAAATCCATGTTTCTCTGAGTAAATCTATTGCAAGAATTCGAACGAATACAACGATGTACTCTTTTCTTCTCGTTTTGTTCTAATCTTATGAAAATTACAGCTCGATAA
>CAJNOJ010000558.1:16989-46067 GCA_905250025.1 Adineta ricciae
TATTCACCGGACAAACTTTGGAAATTTTTCTATCTATATCTTTGTTCGTTTCCTTTAGGTCGATTTATAATTCAGATAGAATTTTTCCAAAGTTTGTCCGGTGAATAAAAGTGCCACCATTCGATGCAGAATTAAATTCTGAGTCGAATGGTGTAGTTTTCATGGACGGGACATACCTAGTAGAAAAGCTTTTAGCTAACACATCGTTTGTTCGTGCTAGCTCCTTTGTGCTAGCTTTACACTGATACAAGGATAACATAATACAAACAATACATAGAGAAGTTTCGGACACGAGAAAACTTTCCAACAAACTTCAATTTTTATTATTAACTTACCGCGTGAATGGCACCACGTGCAGGCATAATTCCCGTTGAAATTAATTGTCTTCAGGAACAACAATTTTGCTGGCGAATCAGCAATGAATTCTTGGTCGTTAATGACGATAGTTGTACCGTGTTCCATTAATGTTTTTTGCTGAGAGAGAACAACATTGATAAGGTGGAGGAATTTCGACGATATTGGCAATCAATGGCCAGAGATTTTGCTGAGAGCTGCGAACCAGTGGCGCGCCATCCACGTGAAGAATAAGAGTTAATTCCTGTTTCTGAAAGAAAAAAAACTTTATCTTTCAGAAAATCAATATTCAAATTGAATAAAGACACTAATTAATCGAATGTTTAAAATCAATGCTAACTAATGAATTTTCACTTACTTTGTCATGTTTTGTTATGGTTCAAATAGAAATCTGAGTGCACTATATCACCAACAGGAAACAAGTTTGTGTCAGTCGAAAAGAAGTTGAAATTTTGTTTTGCGACAGAGCGCATGGCTGATCGAACATCCATGGTAACAATTTCGGTAAATCGATTATTCATCAGATTTTGATTAAAATAAGGACAATTCGAATTGAAACATCCCTTGATGCTACTACTACCTTCACCAATATCATTTCCACACTTGTCGCAAACATATTTCGAAGTGAAGGCACTCGTCCGGCCAAATAATTTCAAAACAGAATGATGCGATGTTGATAAAATATTGGCGTGAGGCAATATCGATTTCACTAATTTCAGTAGCTTCACCGTATGACTTTTGTCCAGGTTTACAGACATTGCGAATTTCATGATTGCCATTGTTGCAGAACGAACAGTAATAGATGCGCCATTATCAATTCCGTCGTCATCGTCGAATTCATAACCATTTGTCGGATTATTCGGTGCATAAGCCTCATGCGACATGAGCGGATCAGTTGTATTTACAACAGTTGAAAGACCCATGTAAAAAAAGCTGTGAAAATCGGATTTTTTATCATAAATCTGATGGAAAAACGATTTAAATGATACGATTTTAACAGCTTTTTTACATGGGGATATTCGACCTGCTATCGTCTCGCGCATCGCCGGTTCTTTGGTGAAAGTACTTTGTCCGAGTAAAACTTTTGAGAAGTCATATCTAAGATAAACAAACAACGAAATAGAAGTATTTTATACTTACGCTCCTAAAGGTTACCTTTGACTTTGATGTATACATGCGCTTGAAGAACTTCGGGGAAGGTCTAATAATCAAATAATTATTTAAAATTTGTATTTTCACACAAAAAATACTGACTTGCTATTTTCGAATCAACAATTCCACATGAAAATGAATTTAGTGGCCAGTCAGTAAAACCGTTAGAGCACTATCCACCAATCAGAAAAGTTTTAGCGGCATTTATAAAAATCGAATTATCTTTTTTTTTGTCTGCCGATTGGTTTCGAAATTCATTTTTGAGAATCTTTTCTCAAAATGATACTTTTAGTGCAAACTCAGCGTTGTCTCTAAAATCAAAATCTTATTTCAAAATTTTTAAAACAATCCCGGTATACCGGAGGTTTTTGTTAGATATAATAAAAACCGACAGTAAAACACCATGTACCGCCGGTAAGTATAAAAAAGTAGCGACATGGGTCCTTTTCATTTCTTTATAATAGAAGTTTATTAGATTATTCTCCTCGCATAATTAGTATCTTGTATGTTACGTTTGTTCTCTTATGACATCTGTCTCTTCCGGTGTCTCTTATAGATATACAATGGTTAGATAAATAAACGAATAAAATTTCTTTCCCGTTCTGTCATGTGTGTCTATAATTATAATTAAGTTGTTTATGTGGACAATATTTTCAGCTGAAAAATCAAAAAAATATGTGCTTACTAAGGTGCACGCAATGCGAAAAACGAGCGAAATTTATTTTTATTATTTTTTGCACATGGTTCGATAGAGCGCGAGCTAGTGATCACGGTGGACTACTTTTCATTCTTTTGAAAAGCTATTTTGTAGGCAAAAATCGCAAAATCCTTGAAAATGGTTTTTTCGGATTCAGGATCAAAAATTGAGTCTGAGAAAACGTCTAGAAATATAATTGACTGGAATTTCTTCCAACGGTGGCATTTCTAGTATGTGCGACTACACTGAAAACAGGTAGGTCTTGTAAACCTAACTACTTTTCGTAGAGTGGTGCGGGAGCGAATTTTTTTAAACATTTTAATCCTCATGTTACCCTTCATCAAAGTAGGCATAGCTTTTGTGTTGATCTGCTTTCTTCGGCCGATTTCCATCACTATCAGTAAAATGGACTTTTCTCCTCGAAGAAAGCAGATCAACACAAAAGCTATGCCTACTTTGATGAAGGGTAACATAAGGATTAAAATGTTTTAAAAAAGGTCGCTCCCGCATCACTCTACAAAAAGTAGTTAGGTTTACAAGACCCACCTATTTTTAGTGTAGTCGCACATACTAGAAATGCCACCATTGGAAGAATTTTCAGTCAATTATATTTCTAGACGCTTTCCCAAACTCAATTTTTGATCCTGAATCCGAAAAAACCATTTTCAAGAAGTTTTAAGAACAAGAACATAGTGGTTTTCGTCAGAAAACCTCGTTTTTCAGAAAAGTCGGCTTTTTCAAGGATTTTGCGATTTTTGACTACAAAATAGCTTCTCGAAAGAATAAAAAGTAGTCCATTGTGATCACCAGCTCGCGCTCTATCAAACCATGTGCAAAAAATAAATATTTTCACTCGATTTTCGCATTGCGTGCACCTTAGTATATGTAGGATTCTAGGAGGAAATCCCACTAAAACGTGCATATCTCCCTTATGACAAGCAATAGGTCCGAACTCCTTTAATAGTAGAGATGACTGTTCGAGGTCTACATGATGCGCAACGTTCCAACTCGAAATCGATTGCACACCTGAGAACGTGCTCTTCCTAATCGTAATGGCAGTTTTATCAATAAAAACTACTATTAATGAATGCCAAGACATTTCTCCTTTTTTGTGTAGGACAACATTAAAATCGTTGAGTCTCCTTACTTCCAGGTATCTCAACCGGCACAAATTCCATCGCATATAAAAGAAGACTGAGAGAGAAACATTTTAACAAAAAGTGGAATTATATGGAAAACTAGGCAATGAAGTGCACTTAATGAAATACCAAAAAACACCATAATTAGGATAAATGTAGAGCGAGAATTTTAACCTTGTTATTACCAAAACTTGAGGAATGCAAAAGATTCAACATGCACACTAATTTTAATCGGAAGTTATTTATGGAAACAGTTTATATACTTGACCGGAGATGTATACAGCACCATAAAGTATTTTTTGGTGTCATACACATTTTGATACTCAATTCATAGGAAAGATGTGTATGATACGCAGAAATTGGTTGTAAAATCGTGCATTTCGGTTATAGATCAAGGAAACGTCGGCAAAATACTATTTTTATACGACTTCAACATAGTTATATTAGATAGGGCCAGTTACCTTTTCTTTATTGTGAAATTAATTTTTTCACCCAAATGGTACAATCGGCGCGCTCTACACACACATTAATCTTCTTGAATATATATTTTTCGACAAATTTAAGATTAAACCATTGCTACTGCTTTATATAAGATGGCAACACATACGTTAAGTCCTGTCGACTATATCATTCTTGCGATAGTTCTACTCTCATCAGCTGTTATTGGTGTTATATTTGGATTTTTCAAATCGAAGAAAAATTCCGCGAAAGAGTTTCTTTTAGGTAGGTTTGACTCAATCTTATGATATACAACTATAATCTCTTACTCTTTTATAGCTAATAGAGATATGGGAGTAAGTACATGCATAAATTACCAAGTATGACTTTTGTCACAACTCTATACAGGTTTTTCCAACAGCACTAAGTATCACGGTATCGTTTCTTTCAGCGGTTACACTATTAGGTATACCAAGTGAAGTTTACTTATCCGGTACTATGATTTGCTATCAAGGTAAAATGAATAATTAGTTATAATCTATTCTAACTACATATTATACTATGCTAGCTATCTCCGGCATGATCGCTTCGATAGTATCGGCATTGATATTTATGCCTAAATTTCGCGAGATGAATTTTACAAGTGTCTACGAAGTATTTTTTTCTGGAATTTAAAAATAATCAAACTATATATCGTACAGTATTTAGAAAAACGTTTCGATCGAACAGTTCGCTTGTGTGTTTCAACGATTTTTGCGTTAATTATGGTAAGAAAATATTTTATATATCCAATCAGAAACTCCATTCATTGTGTACAGTTGTTCTATATGGCAATTGTATTGTATGGACCTGCATTAGCATTGAGTCAAAGTAACTAAACTACTTATATTTTTGAAAAAGAATCTATTCAATCTAGCATCTGATATGAACATTTGGTTTTGTGTTATTTCAATCGGTGCCATTTGTACGTTTTATTCCTCTGTGGTAATTCTTTTATGAAATCAAATGAAAAACAAGATCTGATTGTGTTTATCTAGGGAGGACTAAAGGCAGTGATTTGGACAGATGTTCTACAAACATTTGTTGTCCTTATTGGTCTGCTCGCTACTATCATTCAAGGTTTGATTAAACTTGGTGGTTTCAAACGAACATTCTCTATTGCATCTCAAGGTGGAAGAATTATCGTTGATAAGTATTAGTATTAGATTAGATTCATACAGATTTTAATGTTAATGATTTTAGTATTAGTCCTGATCCGCGTACTCGGCATACAATTTGGTCGTTACTTATCGGTGGTTCATTAAATCTTCTTGCCCCTTTTGGATTTAATCAGACACTTGTACAACGTTATATTTGTATTCGTTCTACACGTGGTGCTAAACAAGCTCTATTTATTAGTGCCTTTGGTACTGCAATTATCGTTTTGCTCTCAGGTTTTATCGGAGTTATAATATATGCCTATTATGCTGATTGTGATCCGTATACACGCAAAGAGATTAATGGTATCGATCAAATTTTTCCATACTTTATTATGGAACAATTTGGTGATAAGAAAGGTTTGCCAGGTATATTTCTTGCTTGCATCTTTTCCGGGTCTCTTTCGACAATTTCATCTGGTTTGAATAGTCTAGCAGCAGTATTGATCGAAGACTTTTATAAAGGAATATTAGGTCGACAGTGGTCTGATCAAAGACAAGGTTACATATCGAAAATCATTTCGGTCTTACTTGGAGCTTTAGTTATATTATTAACTTATGCAGTCAGCTATTTGGGATCAATTCTATATGCAACTCTGTCTCTTTTCGGTGTACTGGAGGGACCTATTATGGGAGTCTTCATTCTTGGTTTTTTCTTTCCACGTGCCAATCGACGAGGTGCTCTTGTTGGATTATTAACAAGTCTCGCTTTCTTACTGTGGATTTTTCTGGGTGCTCATATTACAAAAAAACAGATAAAAGACGAGAATCTATCATTATCGATTGCCAATTGCACTTCTAATAGTACTACTACACAAATGATTTCAAACTGGACGACAACTCTTCCTATGAAGTAAGATAATTTGGAAAACTAATAAGGAACAGAAAGTTGATTTTTTCTTAGACGTGATCCTCTAATTAATCTTTATTCGGTGAGTTACATGTGGTATACACCGATCGCAGTTGCTACTGTCGTACTTGTCGGTATTATTGTTTCCTCTTTGACCGGTTCACTTCAGCCGCATGAAATCAATCCAAAATTGATTATATCAGTGAACGATATGTTTTGTTGTTGTGTACCAAAACGATGCCGTGAATGGCTTCGATGTGGAGTCAGTCATGAAGCTTGTCATAAAGAAAAAGTATGTTAATTGATATATTTTCATTGATATGCGTAGCACTTGATGTATTTTCTCACAGGAAGATAACAATGAACTGAAGATGACAACAACAGACATGTCTACTGCTATCAATACACGTCCTCTTGTAGATGAGGGTGAGGAGAGATTTGAATAAAATAGAACATCACGATCGGTTTCGACTGAATTGAACAGTTTCTTGGGATGATTTAATGGTCTGCATAAAAGAAAATTTATTTTTGAGAGTTTTTAGAATACTTAGATTGAATTCTTTGGGGCTCTAATCTAATAAATATGCAAGAGTTGATTTGGTTTCTGAGTAGGTCCTTGAATATTTACCTTTTATCTTCCAAAGTCGTATTAATTACTGGTTTTGACACAAAAGTATAAGATAGTTGAAAACAAAACAGATTTGAATATTAATTTTTCTTTCAAGCCATTTCATAAAGGTTTTTTTTGGAATCGAATATTAATCGCTCAAAGTTCACTGTAAATGAAATGATATGTATGAAATAAAGATTTTTATTATAAAGATATCACTATATAAGTAACGGTAAGGATTTGCTTCTTACATCGGAATAAAATTTTGGTTTTTATAAAAAGCTGTTATGTACAGTCATATTGCAGTATTTGAATGATGATTAAATAATAGTTTTTCTTGAAAAAATCTGTTGCTGATGTTGTTTGGGTGTATAATTTTGATTTAACAAATTATAATAGGGTGAATTGTGAAGACGTACTCACTTCTTGGAAAGGTTTTTCGTTTTTCCCGCTCAAAATGATCGGTGTGAAGCTAGCACCATCAAACTAAGGATTTTCCCAAAACGAATTCCGGTCGATAAAACCGAGTGTATTCGATGCAGAATTTAATTCTGCGTCCAATGGTGACATTTTTATTCACCGGAAAACGTTCGGAAAAAAGTTTTTCGAATTAAAAAAAAATATTTGTATATATATGCAAAAAAATAAGAATCAAGGTAAGCTCTATACCGAACGTTTTCCGGCGAATAAAAGTGGTACCAGTCGATGCAGAGCCCAATTCTGCGTCGAATACACTCGGTTTTATCGACCGGAATTCGTTTTCAAAAAATCCTTAGTTTGATGGTGCTAGCTTCACACCGATTATGTTATGCGGCTCATGTTTTTATTCTCTTCATCTACGCAGTAAAACAGCACCAAACTTTTCTTTGTCAGTTACTATTTCACGAGAAATGCATGATACTTTATTTGTGTGCTGATATACAACGGCTTCATCAACATTGAATTACAATTCATCATTTGAATATTCTATTCAAAGATAAAAGCGAAAAAATATTCACATCGTTACACACACCGAAGATTCATTGATATAAATGGATAAATGTGCGGACCCTACACTCATCAGAAATTCATACACTTATATCATTTCATTTTCTGTTATTAAAACGACGTTTTACTGATTATATTCCATGTTGAAACAATGGAAAATGATACGATATTGTTCATCATGTCTTACAACACATCTCAAATATCATCGGTGTGAGTGACGAATGACAAGATCTTTAAGAATTTCACTATTTTACCGTTGTAAAGAAATCTCATCCTCAGTTGGCTAATATTCACATGGATAGTTAAGATAGATCCTAAATTTAATTCTGTATCGAATGGCATCAAATAAATGGAGAGTCGCCGACCAATCTCCTTCACTCTAACTGATCGTTTTTTTATCTCTTTGATAATGTATAAGACTTAACAGATCATTTAATAATTGTTATAACACTTCGACTATTTTAATTCTCGAATATATTAATACAAAGTGAAAATAAAAATAAATTTTTTATTCTTTTGCTTTAATACAAAAACATCGTACTCCTTTTGGAGTCATACATGATGATCCATCATCAGAATATGATAAATTACATTTCATTTCTTTTAATTGTGGATATTGATCTACATTATCGATGATTTTTGTTAACACTGCTTCAATTACTCTTGGTTCAAGTTGACTTTGTTTCATATTTGAATTCTTGAATTGTGCAGCAATAAATTGTATCGTTGGACCATTTTTTCGTACCGCGAATTTATAAAAACCGTTTGTAAGTGAATGATATAAAGCATCATATACTTGTTGGAAATCATCTTCTTTGATTTCAATTGTTGTTTGTGTATCATCAGGTAAACGTGAAAATTCATTTCGATCAAATTGTAATGATCCACTAGCTGCATTAATACCAACTAACATTTGACACATACGTCGCATTATTTCATCATCTTTATTAGACATGATTGAATGTCTTTGTAGTTTTCTTTGGGGTGAGGGTATTTATATCTTAAAGATAAAAAGATCTTATGTCAATATTTGAAAACAGAAATAAAAAAGAACTGCTATTTGAGATCAGAATTTTATGAAACATGATATGAAAGAGAATATTGAGGTGGTTAATGACAGAAATAAAAGTCCATAAAAACTGTTTAAGACTTTTTTGAAATACAGGAAGACTTTTATTATGTGGAGGAGCTTACGTCGAGCTTCCCCCGATCATTCCAATTTATTTTTTTATGAAAATTAACATAAATAATTCAGATTTTATTATTAATGCAAAAGCAGAACGATGATTAATGAGAAATCTTCACTACTATAACAAAAATAGAAAGAGATTCACCGTGTGTCACAAATTAAATCTCGCAAGGGATTGTATTAGAAGGTTTTTATAAAGAATATCACATCGATGATATGTTTAAATCATTACATTATTTCATTTCAATGGAAATAATAAATAAGTTTCTTTGGATATTTTTTTAAATTTCGCTTTCTTTATTGTAACACTCGGAAGTACTAACAATTTATGTTGTACAGTTTCACAGCAGTCTTAAGCAATACTACCAATAACAATGTCTTACATTATGTCACATATTGTGTTAGCATTGCCTCACGTGGTGGCGCAAAAAAATAGACAAAGAGAGAGAAATAAATAAATAACGCTCGTTGGTACTGACTCGCTAGACTCTCGACTGAAGGATTGTCAAAATGAAGTTGATGGATTACTTTTCCTATAAGATTTTTCTTTGGAAGTGTATATTTTTTATAAACAATGCATACTTGAAGCAATCATTCGCTCTAAGATCAATCTCCTCATCAACAAAAATTTTCCTTTCTGAATCTAATTTTTTTATCAAATTTTGGTATGAAGTAGACATAGGTGAACAGAAAACAAAGAGCAATGAAAGCTTCATTTGTAAATATTTAGCTTGTTTGTGACGAGACAATAATGAATAATACTGCATTTTACACTATAGTATATATATATGATAGGTATTCTTTTTGTGTCGATATTTTTTCAAGGAGAAAAACCTGAAAATAACCTATGCTATTAACGATATTCTTTTTTTTTCTTAGAAAAATATGATAATGCGAAGACAGACGGAGTCGTGTTTTGCGTATGTTCCTATTTCAAATAACAAGATATTTTTTTGCAAGATCATTCTAAATATCTCCTGATCTTTTTTTGTTCGGTTTTTGTAGCAGATTCAGACCCGATTTCAGATATAGTGGTTGATAATATCCAATTGTTTCGACTGATCGATCTTTAAAAACGTTTTTCGGATCTTAAATCTTGTGTAATAATAATAGAGTATGTTACTGTAAAGATGGGTTTTACAAGTTCGATAATTAAGAATTAGAATGTTAAATGAATAAGAAAAGTAAAAGAGTTCATCCTATATATAATGATGCACCGAATAAAAACCCTGACTGACGATATTTTCATGTGACTTTTGTCATTGTTCAAAAATTCTAAAGGTATAAGTGCGAATAACATTTTCTATTTTTAAGCTTTATTCATATTGCTGTCAAGAGAATAGTTTCTATTATTCATATGGGAAAGATATACTAGGAAATTATGGTGTATTTTCATACAACATTTTTCTATGAAATTGTAGATGAAGTGAGTGAGTAGATGATAATAAAAAAAGGTAGACTCACATCGATTTCTCATGAAATTTCGAGATAAAACTTATGTTGTAACACAAAGATATAAAATACTTTTATCTAATATTTATTCTTTCCTTTCTACATCGTTTTAACAATGAAACATGATAAATGATAACAGAATTCTGAAAAGAATAATAATTGTAGGAACATTAAAAAGAAAAAAAACAATATAATTCTTATTTACTAGCAACATTTAATAAGTTAAAATCTTTTTGGATTGCATATTGGTTAAATAAACATAAACAGATTCAGAAGATCATGGCTTATTTCTTTGTGAGTTCAACAAATCGGTACGAAATCTTAAAGAATTCTCCTCTCAATACGTACATTCGATAGATTTCCTACTTTTTTTTAAAGTTTTATTCTACATCATCCACCATACCCTCACCCGGACAAAAGAATTCGTTTTATTTAGCATATCTTTTAAAAAACGTTTTCACAGAAAATTTCAGACAATGAACAAAACTAATCATAGCAACATTTCTTTCTCTTTTCCCTCGACTGTAAGGAGGGTCATGTCTTCATAAAACATCGTTTGGGAGGGCGGCTGAGGATGGATGTTAGCACGGAGGTTAGTGAGGGTCGAGGTTAAGGTTCAAAGGTCAAAGGTAAAAAAAAACAATTCCTTAAAACACGGTTGCACATGAAAACTCAGTAAAAACCGTGTATATTGATCAAATACGGCGATACTGCGTGTCATTCAGAAATTTCAGAAAAGACAGGTGAAAGCAACGACATTGTAATCCACCAGCACAACAACACGATATTGTATGTCCCTGTGCCATACTAGAAACCCTCGCGACTATTGAAATAGCCCTGTTTAGACTTCGATCTTCCACAATCATAACTTTTACGATTTACCCTGACACTTCAGAATTAACAATCAAAATGCCTCCACAACCAAATACTTCACGTCCGACACTCACCTATAGACCTATGTGGAAAAGTTTGCAAAAATCTCTCTTCCCTCTCTTTCGCAGCTCAATTCATTCATGATTTCCTCTAGAAAACAACACCTATCTCTGTTGCGCAACAAACTCTACCTCAGAGTTGAATATTCTGATTGCGCATTGAATTCTGCATTTCATGGGAGAACTTGCAGTTTGACATCTCACAGGGAGAAAAAGTTCGCATTCCAAATGTCGGAGCCGGAAGGGGCTTGTGAAGTGTGGAGTCGGAGCTGGAGCTGAAGCCTACAATATTTTGCCGACTTCAAATCGGCTCCGTATCGTTTCGATGATACTTGACATGGACATGAATTCAGATGCTTTGTTCAGCTGAAATTGAGGCTTTTATTTTTATAATGGATAATGTATATCATGTCTGTAGCATCTATCAATATGTTTCTGCACGCATTTGCGGTTATGCACTCATCCGAACTATTATATACTGTTGTGCTATCGGTCTCTCGTTCAGGCATCGACAATTGCTTTCATATCGTTTATATAGCATTCATCTGACTTTCTGGTCCCGGTGATAACTTTCTATATTGGCTTAGACAATATTCATCTCACTTCTAGACTCCGGAATTAGCTTCTGCCTTTGTTCTCGTGATGTAAATCTTTCTGATATAAATAGTTCGACTCTAACTCCAGCATACGTAGTATTTGACGAGTAGTTTTCTTCTACTGCAATAATCACATATACACATCAATTATTTATCTTTCATTTAAAATGGCTTCAAGTGCAACAGTTGCGAATTCCAATGCAAAGGACAAATCCGTTCGTTACGATAATACAAAGATTGCATCATCCTGTCAAACACAATTTTTCTACAACTATAGCAGTGAGAACAATGCGGCTGTTTGCTCATCATGTTAAACGTCATCACATGGATGAATATACTGCATGGTCGGACAAATTGGCTTTGAAAGAAGAGAAAATTTTGTCTCAGAAACCAGATATCAAAACAGCAATGACAAATCCGCGTGGAACGAGATATTCAAGTGACCATTCGCGACAAATAGAATTGTCAAGAGTGGTTACACATGACTTGATCATTTGATTGATGGAAATGTGTTCAAATCTTATCTATTGGCATTCAAACATCTGTCCGGTATGCATATTCAACCATGTATTCAAAATTATTTTCTGTCAATTTTCCCGATATTTAAGGTAGCCATACTAGTGAAAAATTATTGAAAGAATACGAAATGGTCATGACACAATATTACATCGAAGAAGGGTGGTTCGGCTAGTGACAGATAATGCTAGTAACAATATCAAAGCGTTTGGAACTGTTATGATACCCGGTTTCGAACCTTATTTTGAAGAACCTTCCAGTGAATCTTCTGATGAAAGAGATGATGATGGAGTAGAATGTGAAAACAAAAATATAGACGAAAAGGATGAGACATGTAACTGGTGTGACACGTCAGATACCACCAGCGAGCTTTTACGAATACCATGCTATATTCATACGCTACAATTGATGGTAGGTGATGGTTTCAAGGAAATCAGTTGTATTAAAGCTGCCATTACAACAAAAGTGTCCAGTATAGCAAAATTCAGGTAAAATGTTGATTCTACTTCTACTCAAGTTTTCTCAAATAAAAAGGAGATGGGATAATATAGAGCTACAGGATAGAAGTGACTTGATTATATGTATTTGCTCACTATTGCCTTTGTCAAAAACTTGTATCTATTTTTTATTAGTCACAAAAGCACGCAAATGGCAGAACGGTTGGAACAGAATGGTTTCAATATTCCAATAGCTGTGACTACTCGATGGAACAGTCAATATCATACAGTGGTGAGAACGATCGAGATTCCCTCGGTAAACTCAACGAATATTTACTCGAATTTAAAAAAGATTCATTAATTTTATCTCAGCGTGATATTGTCATTCTCCATGAATTTGCTACTATATTTGCTTTAATTGCGGAGATATTTACCAGACCACAATCAGATCAAACTGCTTCCATATCACTGGTAGCGCCATCGTTACTTGAAATATATTATGATCTTGGATCTGAGCAAGCTTCGTACAAGTACACGAATGGTCTATGCAAAGCACTTTTAAAATCAATGTATAATAGGTTTCATGGGTTGTTTAAACAAGTAGGATTGTCAATTGATGGAATAGGGAAAGTTTATTCGACATCTGAATTTTACAGCGACTCTATCTTTTTTATAACTCCATTTTTGGACGCTCGGTGTGGTCTACAATGGGTCATGCATTCTAATCTACCGACTGAACTGGAGCTGCAATTGTGTAAAACGATTAAGCGCTTGGTAGCCAGTGTTGCTTTGCAGTTGCACGGTGCGGATCGACAAGAACACAATGATACAATAGCTGAAACATTGGCGATAGCCATAGCCAACAACAACAGTCCTGGTGTGAAAAGAAAGACTCTCTTCATCTTTTGTGTGTACCGGCGACGACACACCAGTGGAACGGGTGTTTTCTACAAGTGGATTCGTGATGCAACCACACAGAGGACACATGTCTAAAGAAATGTTGGCTAAATTAACATTTCTTAAGTGCAATATAGAACTTTTGAATTCGAGTTTTGTGCTTTTATCTTCCTCATCTCTTCTCAGTCGTGTTAGTGTGTCATCTGCATTAAAATTGAAAGCCTAAAAACATTTAATAAAAGAAGAACATCAACATAAAAAGATTTGATTTTGGAGCCGGAGCTGCCCATCTCTGACTCTCAAACTGCTGACACACTACCATTTCATGACCAAGTGACACGCCAAGCAAACAACATCAAGAATGCAATGTTAACATCGTCAAAATAGGACCAAATGGGAGTTAATAAAATTAGAAGAAGTTAAACGATACATAAAGCAACTTCGAAACAGTTCCACTGGTCCAGATAACATTCACAATAGGTGTTTGAAGAATTATTCAAAATTACTTGTACAGCATCTAACAAATCTGTTCAATGCCATTTTGAATCAAGGCTATATTCCAGCAAGGTGAAAAGAGGCCAACATTGTTCTTCTCCTAAAGCCGAAGAAAGACAAACAACATTGTCAGACTAGAAATATTCGCTGTAGGACAACTAAGACGACCCAGTCGAAGACGTCACTCAGCTGTAATTCTGTTTGACATTAAAGCTGCTTTTGATTCAATCTGGCATGAGGGTTTGATATACAAGCTCAACGATCTACGCCTTCCCCAATACATCACCAAATACCTGATCTCCTTCTTAAACAATAGAACGGCTGCAATTGAAATAGAAAACATCTTATCTCGTCCCTTCAAGTTGATGAGCGGCACTCCACAAGGATCTCCGTTATCACCACTACTTTACATCACTTAGATCCAGATTTAAAAAATCCATCGATGCATTGGAAAGTTCGTTAAAGTCGAGAACACATTAATCAAACCATTGGATCACACTCGATACTTGGGTGTTATTATAGACAAAAGATTAAAATGGCGAATGCATCTCGAACATATTGAAGCCAAGATTGCTCCTCGGATCGGTCTTCGTCGATATCTATCGAGATCAGCACAAGAACCAAACAACAAGACAATGATAAATGTCTTCAAATCAATTGTACGCACAGTCATCATATACGGCTATCCTGTCCTGCTCACAGCCGATCAAAAAATATGGGATCGTTTACAAATCATGCAGAACAAAGCAATCAGATCACCAACATCCTCAAGATCAAGGACTATGCATTAGCACTTCTTAAACAAGCAGTTCAAGCAGCAACAAACAACAGCGACATTACGCTTAAGAATCATCTAGTACACATACTAGAAAACATTTAAAAGAAATCACCAAAGCCGTATTATATAGAAGCGTCGATAAACTCGATCATTCTTGTGTCGGCCGAATCTATACAAAAATCGTTATATCGGAATAACGTACGAAGCGTTTGGTATATATGCAACAACGTATATAATATAAAACGAATTCAATCCAGCTGACTATTCTTTCGATCGTTTTTTTTCGTTCTGTCTTCTTTTCATATGTAATATGGAATCGATTCAACTTGTTTGCTGACTCTTTCACCACTACCAAATCTTTCACGCGTTCTTATACCTAATACGAGAAAAATTCAATCCATTTACCGATTAAACTGTAACCGTTTAAATTCTCTTTCCTTTCCTTCAACTTCTTTTTCTTATCATGACACATCACGAACGCACACCACTACCATACACAAACCATATTGTCTCCGTGTTTATTTTCTCATCCTTTTCTTCTAGGACAAAAGACATACGTCATGGATCCTGTCTTCTTTCGTTTTTCGTGTCCAGCTTTCGTGTAATAACTAACCGTTGATCTATGGCTTATGCAGTAATGTTACACGAAATAAAGCTGTGTTACCTAAAACAAATATTTCGAACTAGGAGTATATATCGAACTAATCGATCGAAAAAAAAGAAATCGGTATTTTTTGTTGTTATATTGCCGTTCTACTCTTGTGCAACATCATACTATTTGATATGAAACTCAGTTTCATCGAGTATATGATGGCGAATATTTATCCTTCTTATCACAAATGACTTTGATCGTAAATTGTACGAATATCTTCTTAAGATTATAAAAAAAAACACTTAAATATATGTGCCATATATGATTTCTTTGAAACCAAATTCTTTCTTTTTTATGATTAATTCGATCAGTAAGAAAAGTATGATAAGTACCTTTGCTGTTGATTTTGTAACTAGATATAATAAAATAATAAAAAGTAGAGAAAGTGTATGTAGGCGTTGATTATATAAAAAGAATATAAAGTCATTTATTGCAGTCAGTTTTTATTCATCAGTTTTATTCGTCGTATAATGGCCACATTGAATCTACCACCAACTTATCCCGAATCCGCAAAACCTGCAGTAGGACAACCATCGTCTTCGATGGCAGGAGTACAGAATGCACAACAGTTGCCGACATACCCTGTGGCACAATCTTACATTGTTCATCATCCGGTTTATTTTGTCGATCCTACTATCACTCAAATTCGTGATTGGTTACCATGGTCAATTATCAATATGTTTATCGGCGGAATTTTACTCGGACTTATTCCATTAAGCTTTAGCATTATCTGTCGAAATCATAAAAGATCAAATAATGCAAGTAGTGCGAGAACAATGAGTACATTGGCTCTCGTCTTCAATATCCTTATCACATTGATTGGCCTTGCTTTGTGGATTACACTCATCGTTCTTCTTGTTCAAGCCAATCGAGTTATCACCACGTGCCTTACATATCCATATTGTTAAAAATTTTCAAAATCTTTCTTTAAATCATAGAAAATAAATAATCAACAGTTCTCTATGTTTGACACTTCTGCCAATACTCTTCTGATTTTTGGTTACGAGGCCCGTAATATATACGAGCTAAGCTTTTATTTCGTCTGAAATATAGCTGAGAGTAAGAGTGAGACAAGCAGGGTGTGGATGCAACTAGCAGCCATTATCTAGATTCCACTGCTACTAAGAAGATCACCAGATGGCTTAAGGCTGTGGGTTAAATGCATAGTCGCATGCGCAACCTCACCAACACCCTCAATCGAGGATATTGTCGTTGTGGAGAACCATTAGTTAGTGAATTAAACGAAACATATAGTACAAAAAACGTTGAGATTCCTATGATCGACAAAAAGGCTTATTGATGTTACCAAATAAGAGAACAACAGTTCAACTATAGATTGCAAAACAAAGTGACATGAGTTACGACTTTCATTCCACTTTTTTTCATTGGTCTTCTCTCTCGAATTTCGCTGTTTTCTCTATATCTGAAGTTAAAAGTATTATCTCGAAGACGTGCGCAAAAACGTGGTTATTCTTTTCACAAATATATCCACATTCACCCCAAAAAACTAATTTTTCAATGTACTGATTGATTTACTTTTATTGTAATTAGCAAATCACTTTATTTTCGTGACTAAGCAAAAGTGATATTTTAGTACTTCGTATGACATTTAATTTTTAAATTTGAAATCATCAACGTCACAGGTGAATTTATTTCTGTTATAATGAAGTTCAATTGAGCGCCCATTCGAGAGGGGGTAATTGAAGCTCATCTTGTACCAGCCTGGTTCTGGCCATGCCGAGTCACCGATTGGCGAAATAAATTTACCATAATCTGATGCAGTTATAGCACTACGAAGTGCTATTTGCTCATTAAGATCTCGAGGAGTGCTTCTACCCGTTGATTTTCGTCCAAGTGGTAGTCGCCCATTTGATGAACATGGTTCCTCTACAAGAGCGTAATCAAAATATGTACGTACTCTTACAGAAATGAATTCTTGGGACACTAGTTGAACTTTCAGTTGTAATTTGTTAAACTTCGTATTGTACAGAACGTAGCGTCTCTGATAATTCTATACTAGTTTTTGTTTTAAAAACATGAAAGCAAGCGTCTGACGATGATGGATATCAATCTTCCATATGTATCAGTACGTTAAGCTTTAACAAATATGTGAAATGAAAAACGAATAAACTAGAACTTCTTTTATCATTCTTATCCTGTTGTTCATTTTATGAAAAATAAATTGATAGTGTGTGAACACACCTTCAGGATCGTAATGTAAACTCACCATTATTTTCATTGAGCATACTGATTCCATAGCTAACCAAAACACCAACACCAAAAGCTGCAGCCAAAGCCAAATATACTGGAGGAGCCAAAGCCATACCCGCATATGGTGCTAAGGCTATAGCAGCTGGCATTCTCAGCATAGACCCTTTGCTCGCTAGTTCTGTTTGCTTCTCGTATGCATGGATAAGTGTTGGCGAGAGAAGAAGAGCAACGTAAAACCTATATTTAGCATGAAGTTAAAAAAATATTCATAGTTCAAATGCAATCCAACACTTACCATACTAGCTTGTAAATCATTTTTGACTGTAGAATGAGTGTAAGCTGGAAGTGGAAGAATACTCGACATTCTTTCGTATAAATAGGGAGTTTTTCTCTTCTCTTTAAAATAAAGCAGATAATTGTAAAGCAAATATATATTCAATTTTCTGTAGATTAAGAATAGATACGTCTGTCTGTTATATTTCAATCGACTTTCGTAGAAAAAAATCATTTGATATGAAATTGAAAATTTTCGACGAAAAACAAATGACAGTGTTTAGAGCTGGGTACGAATGGCATAATTCATGACGCGTTTCATCGGTTCCCTGGATTAAAAGAGATACTCGTATGTACATATAGTCTATTATTCTCATTGGTTTACTTGGTCTAATCATTTGGCTTACTGCTAGGCAGGCCACTATAGGACGACTATAGCATTATTCTTCGGAACGACTCTGTTTTGGAAAAACAATACACAAAAAAATTGATTAAAGTTATAATATTACCTGGTTAAAACGTATTCACTTGACTGTATTGAGTAAAATTCTAACAATTATTCGTGAACAGACGATTTTTTTAAACATTGACCTCAAGCTTTCTTCGAAAACTTTCAATTTCATAGAAAATAATAGATTTTTTTCTACTATATTTGATTGAAACACAATACACAAGTATTTATTATTAATCTGCAATAAATGGAATACATGATTTATTTTCGAGAGAAAAGAAACAATTACGCATTAATTTTCATGATGACGTAGGATATCTTAGTATAAGACTCGAGTTTTTTCAACTGCGACTCGCGACAGAAAGGTTTCCAAGTGGATCTCGACGAGCTCTATCGATTCCATCAGTCATTTTCCAGTTTTGAGTCAAGCATCATTAAGAAAAATGCTAATTACGTCACCATGCATTGTAGTCAAACATGGCAACATCAACCATTGGCTCATTCAATTCAGCCAATAAAATGGACAAAACAAGAACATGGTCTTTTCCTCAAAGCAGAACACTTGTAGAGAGTGAGGTAAGTCTCTTACTTGATTTTACAAAAAACTTACTATTGCCCGTTCGCAGGTGAAAGTTTGACAGAAGGGTAATCGAGGTCGAGGAATCTGAAGCAATGGCTATTGAGTGTAGAAAATGTTTTTTCAAACAGAAAACCAGTTCAAAGCTCCTGTTAAAAGATTTTTGCTCATAAATTTTGTAAAAAATGGTCTTTTTTCAAATGAAGAATGTGGCTGAAAAGGTTTCTCATGAATGATTACTGTAGTAGAGAGAAATTTGTTTTTGATTAGTAAAACTCTTTTGTGTCGATTTTCGAACAGATATTTATCCAAGAAATTGTAATCAACTTTTGCGGGAAGATATCGTGTGAAGAAAGGTTCTGTAAATAGATAGTCACTCTTTCACATACTTCTACAAACAAGTAACGCTCGCCGAGACCGATTCGCTAAGCCCTCGACTGATTCACTTTTAATTCGACTCTTGTCATAAGATTCTTTCAAAAGATGTATCAATGCACTGATCTCGCAGTCGGTCATCGGCGTCCCTTCGGTCCGCCACTCCCGACTGCTCGATATTGTTCATAGCACATACACGTCCTCAGATGGCACTCGCCTTCCTCTCCGACACTTCACACACAATTTAACTACTTCAACTAAATCTATACCAAGAAAGCTTTCTGCTGGAGCTTGTCTTTTGCTTACTAGACGTTATAAGAGGAAATCCCCTTGATTCTCATCTATAGGGTCATACGACAAAAGCATCTAAGATATTCAGTGCCTGATTCATGCATCCTAGACACATACCTAATTTCTCAGCCTTACATCGCGTGATACCTGGTTGGTCAGTTTTGTAATCTACGATAGCTACCAATCAGTCTCAGCTATCTCCCCACGTTATTCGTGAAGTTTCTGTTAATATTGGTCTTGAATCATGATGCAAGCACACACCATTCAAACAATCTTTTCTCATACGATTCTCCCTTCGCACGAAAGAACATCTAATTAGTCCTCGTACCACTCCTCAATACACTATTGATATAGTCAAATTAGAGATTTAGTAAATTTCGAGCTAAGGCAGTACGGCATATCTCTCGGATATACAAGCGTTGTTTGGTCAATGGTTGAACCCATTTCAAACGATTTTTTAAAAATTAAAGCATTTTGGAAAAGGCGGGAGTGTTTTTTACCTTTGACGTCGCCGGCACAATTCTTCTCATCCCGTCCTTTACTCCACCATCAACATCCAGTCCCAAGACTCCTCCCAAACGGTCCTTTATTGAGGTTTGAACGTTTTCGCAAAAATGTTTTTCTGACCTTTGACTCTTGGTCCCCGACTCTCACTCCCATCCCAAACCATATTTTATGAAGCTGTGAGCATTTTCAAAAAAAATGTTTTCAATTACCATTGGTTAAAACAAATGTCAATTTCAGGCTGGCTACGTTCAACTTAGTCTTCGGGTTTCTATGAGGCAGGTTCAAGTCCGCAAATTCTAATTAATGAATTTTATGACCCTTGAATTCTGATTAGTCAATTTGACCCGTGTAACAGTTTTTCATTGCGACCTTTGACCCTGACACAAACCCACAAACTATTTTTTTTCATATGACCCTCCTTTTAGTCGAGGGAACAGTTGCAATGAACAGCATGACGAAATCAACAGAAAATGTGGATATTGAGGAAACTATAGAAACTGTAGAACAAATGGGACGATTCTCTCATACACACAGTAAGTAATCATTCATCTTCAGAATTAACGCTATCTTTTCTTACAGCACCAAATCAAATTTTGATAAATGCATCGTCTGATGATAATTATCAGCCGATAACACCATTTGTTCCTTCAACATCTGATCTCGTTCGATTCAATACTAAATGGCAAGAACAATTGAAAGTTGAAAGAGAACGAGTTAGACGAAATTTAATCACTGGTAAAAATTATAAAATAGGCGACGAGTCAAACATCGACGATATAGAAGATACAGTTGTAACACTGATAAACTCAACTAATTCAAATATGAGCATGTCTGATAATTATAACTCAATTCTTCCAGTTGCTTCAGTAACAAGTACAACATATTGTAATCAAAAGAGCGTCACTGATAAATGCACACTAAACAGAGAGCAAAAAGCTGCATTCATGATAATCACAAGTCACCTTGATGGTGACAAACCGTCACGCACAGGTATGTTTATGCACTTGGTTCTGTATAATCATAAACTGAAAAATATTATTCATATAGGAGACAACAATGGTCAACTCATCATGTGTATACCCAGATGTGGTGGTACAGGAAAATCACAACTTATTCGTGCTGTTACTGAATATTTTCGTGCTACAAACAGAATACAAAAGATACGGAAGCTAGCACCATCTGGAATTGCAGCCGCTGAAATTGGTGGTATGAGTATGGTTGGTTTGACTTTACTCGGAAAACTCAGTCGAGTCCTTTGTGCCGCTAAACATGCCGATCCGCAAATTCCTTTCGGTGGTATAAACGTGATATTCTTTGGCGATTATTTACAGTACCGGCCAGTATACGATGCTCCGTTACACACTGACTTTTCATCGAAAAACAAAAAGAAATCCAACTACGTGTTACACGTTCTTTAATTCTACAAATTAATTGTGTTGTCAAACTTACTCAACACATGCGAACTGAAGACATACGATATCTTCAGTTACTTGAACGACTTCGTCAAGGTCAATGTAGTTATGAAGATTATGAATTATTATTGACGCGCGTTGTGGGACAGCCAACCGTATCTCTTCGTGAACCGCCATGGGATCAAGTAAAATATATTTCTCTACTCGAAATAAACATATTTTCTCTCTGTTCTCTGTTTTAGTTTTAGGGTCCAATGCTTGTATTTAGAAATGAAATACGAACACAATTGAACCACAGANACAGTTCTTTTGATAGGAACTGAACTGGTTATTTAGACAGTTCTTTTCAGAAGCACTGATGCCTGGTGACAGTTCTTCCTCAAGAACTGTTCCCAAAACAGAACAATATTACTCACTACCCGGAAGTATAATTCCCATAACAGTACAAATTTGTTCTGTTTTGGGAATTGCATTTCCGGGTAGTGAGTAATATTGTTCTGTTTTGGGAACAGTTCTTGAGGAAGAACTGTCACCAGGCATCAGTTCTTCTGAAAAGAACTGTCTAAACAACCAGTTCAGTTCCTATCAAAAGAACTGTTTAAACAGTTCAGTTCTTGGGAACTAAACTGAACTGTCCGACCCCTACCTGTGTCGTTAACTAACCATTTCTAAACGATATCTATAACTCTCGAGAAGAAAGTAGCACAGAAGAAGCAATGTATTTTTTACCCTTGTCATGAGCAATTCAAGGTTAGAAAATGAATGAATATTTTATATTAATGAAAACAATTCGAATTAGAATTATTGTAAATATTACAGTTCGTTCGTGTTAAATTACACGATTGAAATGAAAATATGGTTTAATGAAAAACAAACACCCTGTAACATTAGTCGTTTATCTTGTTTTCTTTGCCGTTGATTTGTATCACGTCAGGTAAACTTGAAAAGTTTCATCTCATTTTGTATTTTTCTTCAATACTTAAGTTGTCCAATCATATTTTCTTTACACTTTCACACAAAAAAACTATTAAAAATACATTTCTTACACAGAACAGATTGTGGTTGTTCCTCAACATAAATTATCTAAACGATTTAGATGTGAAAAAATATTTTGCAATTTTATTTTTTCCAAATAATTCACTTCTGTGGTTATTGTATTTCAAATGATATTCAATACTAGAATAGAATTGTTTGTATGCAAATCTAACGATAATAACGTTTCAGAGGCGTGTCATCTGTTGAGAAACCGACCGCGGTTGTTGTTAGTATTGGTTTTCATTCTAAGTCGAATCTTTTCATTTTTCCTTTTCATAGATCCAACGTATTAACTAAACGTATAGATAATACGAATGATTCGTTCGGCTGCAGGTTTTCATTCATTCATTCATTAGTTAAATCAATGTGGATTTGTGTGAATTCCTTATCTTTTTTTCAAGAGAACGTTATAGTTGAAAGAAGTAAGTAGTTTATTTATTTATTTAGTTAGTTAGTTTAGAAGTAACTCGAAAAATGCTACCATCGATTCTTTTTATTGCTGGATGTCGTTCATGAAATGACATACTGGTATAAATATTTCTTGCTTTTTGTAAATAAGCTAAACTTCGTTGACAATCATTTTTCTTTTCATGAACAAGTCCTATGTTTTCTAAAACAGCAGCAATATTGATATGTAGATCAGGACATGATTTTTTAAAAATTTCTAATGCTGAATAATATTTTTCCAATGCTAAATCTAGTTCATCTGATAATAAATGAATATTTCCAAGTGAACATTGCGATTGTCCAATATCAAGACGGTTTTCAGGAGGGTGTTTTTTACGAATTTCCAGCGCCTTTGTATAATAATCATGTGCTTCTGTGTATTTCTTCATAGTCTGATAGACACTACCGATGTTGTAGCAGCATCCAGCAACGTCTAAACAGTCTTGACCAGATGTACCTTTAAATATTGTTAATGCTTTGTTAAAAAAATCTATTGCCTGATCATAATCACCTTTTTTGTTATAGACAATAGCAATACTATTATAACTCAAACCTATATTACGATGATCTTTAGAACGATTCATTTTAGATAATAATTGTTCGTCCATTTGAAGGGAGTTTTTAAAATGCGCTAAGCTTTTTTTATATTTTCCATTTTCTCGTTCAATTATACCAAGTGAATGATAACATCCAGATCTGTTATCATGATCATTAGATGCGTTCTTGAGGAAACGACGATAATACTTTTTAGCATCATGTAATTTACCCATGCAAAGAAGAATATTTCCAAGAGAAAAAAGATTAACTTCGTTAGGTTCATATTCACTGATCATATAATCCATTAATGCGCTAAATTCTTCATCGTCGATTGAACACAATTTCATTTGAACGAGCCAGTATTCCTCAGTATATGGACAAACACCTATAACTCTAAAAACCGATCCTGCCATGAAGAGTATTTCCATCTCATCTTTTTTGCTGCTTATTTTTGAAATATCTGCGAATGGTTTGATGTTATTTGACTGGCGATCAATGCCGATTTGAAATAGAACATTTTCTAAATTGTTCTCTTCAGATTTAGGGCTATGAAAGTAAAAACAGACGTTAATATCATTCGATGTTGAGAAAAATGTATTAACCGAAATAAGCTGCCCAACAGCAGCCTGTAACCTTTTTATTTCGCGGGATGAAATACATTGACCTCGATAAACTTCATCAGGACATGAATCATCTTTAATGTCCTGCAGTTCTTTTCCAATATCATGAAGAAACAATCGAAGGTAATATAATAGATCAATTTCTTTGTTTCGAAGTGCTTCATTCAGTATTCGAAATACGCCCTTATCAGTAGTATACCACCATAATGCTGATTTTGTTTTATATTTTTCTAAAAATTCTTCCAATGATTCTAGACGAATTTTATTCTCTTTCTTGTAACTTTTGTAAAAAGAAATAAATTCATCGATTTCATCATCATTTGATTGTAATCTAGTTAGACAATTAATTAATAGTTGTGAATAAATAAAAGCACCATTGAGTTCATTTGTTGAATGTCCATTAAAGATATCAAACGAAATATCATCATTAGTGCTTCTGTCTCGTTCATTGTAATCGAAAAGAAGCTTCTTAATAAGCTCATTTACTCGAAGAAATATTCCACGGATCTAAAGAAAAATATCGACGTCTATTATAGAATCTATACTATCATACCTTCGTGTATTTATTAATCCATTCTTCATATTCTTCTTGACTTGAACCGTAAATATAAATTGCTGAAATCTGCGACTGCTCATGCATTTTTGGAAGAAATTTGTCAACTAATTGAGTATTGAGTACGAGGATATTTCTGTCATCTTTCACTGCTTTTTCAATATAATCCGTGCATAGTTCTTCTTCTGTGAAAATCATGAGATTGTCAATTAATATTCGGAAGCGTTCTAGTTCAACAAGATCCTGAGAGTTCTCGCTGGCACTCTGCAACCAAACAAACGAAAGTTTTTCCATAACTTTTTGAAAAACAACAATTGAAAATTTGGCAGACTATATTTATAGAAATAATCTTCATTTTATTATTCAAAGATGGTATCAGTTGTTCTTTTATTCCAACTGGCACAGATTTCATTAATAACCAAAGTAATATGAAAAAAAATTATATTTCTAGTCTCAGCAATTAGAGACATTAATCGAATAGAAAGGAAGATGGTTTGATTTTATTTGTATGAAACTTTTCGATTTAACTAATATTGATTACAAAATTAGAATTTGATCAATCTCAAATAGTGTCACTTGAGACATGTAATTCAAAATGCATCTAATAGAAAGGAAGGAAAAATTGTTGTGCATATCATTCATACGATTCGTTTGTTTTTCTTTTCGTTTTGATGACAAGTACAATGGCAATATCCACCCGTATCATTGCGCCGATAATAACCATCATCATTCTAACCGCCGCCATAAGGAATGTAAATACAATCATCACAACCAGCTGCGCGAAGGTAACTTTTTTTTTCTTATGTGAGCAACGTCATAATTGTTTATCGTCGATGCTTGATTTAATTGTGACGTATTATATTCAATATTGATAAGATTATTCCAATCGATTTGTGGATTTTTCTTGATGTGTAATTGAACAGGTCGTTGAATGAAATGATCTAATTTTTGCTAAAGAGTATTGATCAATTTATTCAATCGTTCAATATCATGCTCAATAAAATCATTAGTATCTTTTCGTATATGAATTTCTTTTCCAAGTGAGTCAATTTCTTCTGTAATATCTAATCTTCTATGGTGTATGGAATGTAACGCCTGTTAACGAATATTATCAGCAATTTAAGTTACTTTTTCCATTATAGATCTTTACCAATGATCATAACCTGAGCAAATGAAGAATTTTCAACTTGTTGGATTTGATTTGTTTTCATCATAAGTTGATTACAGTTGCTCAACAAGTGATTCAATTGCCTTGTCAAATAATAACGATGATCATTAAAATGTTGTGAACAAAATATTGATTGACATTCTGTACAAATACATGTTCCGGGAATAGTTCCACATGTCGAACATCGTTTTATACTTTTCATTCTCTATAGATTAGTGAAATGCTATATAATGATACGAACTCAATTCAAAGAATAGTGACCAAATTTCTTATATCGCACCCTTTATTGATTTGATCATCACTCTCCCTCCTTCTCTTTCTCTCACACTTTGTATTGTACCTGATAGATGCGATTATTTCCACCGTCTGTGAATAGAAGACTACCATCTTTCAGAACAAGTGATCGAACTGAACATCCGAATGTATCCGGACCTGATGCATTTGTGAGAAATCCATATACAAAATCTTCATTAGTAACCTAATGGTCGATGAGTTGTTGTATCAAATGGAATAAAGGCAATGTTATGACCTACATCGTATCAGATGTGATCATAAGGATTTTACCCTACATACATCATATGTGCACGATGGTTCTCCTTTCCTGTCATATACATGTTCTCTTTCTCTCTCGTCATATACACATATGGATATATGACGAATTTTCTGCTCCTTTCTTCTTCATTTCAAATGATGGATTTATCCTTTTCGATCTCAGTCATCTGGTAAATTTCCAAAGAGCCATGTCAAGGGATCAGTTGATCACTATATAAACTCGGTTTTACAGTTGAATAAATATATATGATCTTGTCCTCATACAAGAAAAATAACATCGTCACAACAATACTTTCAACACGTTGTGAGGATTAATCATTTGTATTGTTGATAAATGTAAATAGTGATTAAATAAAAATGTGCTTCCTATCAGGTAATCTTGTGATGATGGTTGACTAGTAATTGTTAGTCAGAAAAATATTAATGTATCACTTGTATACAATGTTTGTTATTTTAAACAACAGATATATACACAAGAATAAAGATTAGAAAAGAATTTATTAAGTCGTAATAAAGTGAAGAGAACGAATAAGAGAGCTCGAACATGAAAAGATATGATTCACATAAAGACAAAAAGTATATACTAGAACATATTACTAGAGAAGAATGCAGGTGAATACGCGTATTGCGGCAGAACAAAAGAGAAAAAAAAGGATATGTATACAATGACGTCACTATAATGATAGAAAAAACGAGATGAGAAAGCGACAATACACAATATTAGTTTAAGAAGGGCTTGTGAAAATATTATTGCATCGAGATGTCAAAAATTTTTAAATAGAAAATACAATCATCTCATTTTCACAGAAACTTGCTGTGCTTGTTTCTCTGCAAAAAGAAGCATGGACACGAATCCTCTTAGGGTTTCTATCTACACTATGAGCCCTAACGGAGGGTATCAGTTGACGAGGTTCCCTCATTAGTAGCGCCAGAGTCATCAGTAACGTGAATAAGAAATTGATTATGTTGTAAGAAACGTTCGGCATCTTTCGGATTGTGTCTCGAGAAACTAGGTAAATCATCGAAATGTGCTTTACGAGCTTTCGCTAATAATGTTGTATCAACCAGGTTGGATGACGAAGATGTATTTAAATTTGAAGGTTTGGATTCATGAGTAGTAGATGTTGAAGTGTTATTAATAGAAGCCATTAGAATCGAAGAATCTGTTCGTAGAGTATCAGGGAATAAAGGGATGGATGAGGTATTCGATTGATTAGAGCGAAGCTTCTGAGCAATCGAGCGAGTAACCGGGCGATTCGTGTTGAAACATTGAGAAAAACAAACTTCTTTTTGTTTGAAAGAATGGAGAGACAAAGGCAATAAAAAGAATATAAAGAATATGCTGCGGTTGTAACTAAAATTTACCTGTAATTGAAAGAAGATAATTGACAATATGAGTCTCTATACAAGAGGCCCTGTGTGATGAGAAAAGATTGAACGAATCGAGTCGGTATACGAGAGGCTCTGAGTAAGAATCGATGAGTGAACGATGGAAGAGCAGATAGTGAGTGCCAGGGCCGCCAAATTGTTATGGTTGTATATCCTTTGATCGAGTTCGAATATACAACTAAACTGTTTATTCGTGTTCCACGAAATAATACAAATTTTCTCACCGAATAGAAAAAAAAGATAACGCGAGAATGTGTAAACGAATGAAGAAAGGAAAAGAATGCATAAACGAATATGATTGGGAATAATAGGGGGATGTATAAACGAGCATGAGCAAAAGAAAAGATGAGTGGAGGTGGGTGTATGCTGATGCCATCACACCGTAACACAACATCAGTTTTCCCATCTAAAGCAAGAGATACTGGGAAAGCTGAAATTTTCACAATAAACTATTCTCATCAAGACCTTTCTCTGTACGAAGTTTGAAGTGAAAATTTGAGAATAAGTTTTTTCCATATTCTTGAGGGGGACCACGGTAATGACTTATTTCAATATGCTGATGATACAATATCTCGACAATAACAAAGTTTGGGAAAGAACCCTTGTAGGTTTTTTATCCATACTCTGTAAAAAAAGGCGTCATACTAAACCATATAAGGTTCTAGATTTCGGTACCATTTTCAGAACCCTCTAAGGTTCAAGCTCAATCTGGTTTTATCCAAAACTTTTTTCTATTTTCCCAAAAAATGGTTCTAGTCTTCCAGAGAACAGTTCATTTCAGTTGCTCTACCTTCCACTATCTATTGGTTCCCTATTCAACTACTTATCCTTGTCTTTTGCGCGCCACTTCTATCCATGAGCTAATCTATAACTACCTATTTCTAATCCTAATCTTAACCTTATCCTTAACTGACTATACCTGAGCTCAGTGGCGTAACCAGGATTTTTAGACCAATGGGCAAACTTTGCTTAGGTTGGAAAAAAGTAGTGGGCAAAACGGGCAAGCTTTTTGTCGATAGGGCAAAACTTTTACACTGATTCAAGTTTCAAAACACGACCACAAACAAAAGTGAAAAATAAGGATCTTTTATTTTTTAGTATAAAAAACAGAAGAAAGTCCTAAACGCTGTGTTGTTTCCTTCACTGTAGTGCAGTATAAGAGAATGCAAGACAGGAGTGCCCCGACGGTGCGAAGAAAATCGGTTGGAGTCGCGAATCTTTACGTTAATCTCGCAAATTTTGTTTATTTTTACTCACAAACTTAGGAGTAGCTTCAGAAGGTTTAGAGATAATCGTAAAATCTATCAAAAAGT
>CAJNOJ010000559.1:0-37382 GCA_905250025.1 Adineta ricciae
CGTTAGGCGTTTTTCATGTATAGTTTACTTGATATTATTGCTGTTTAGATAAAATTTCTGAATGAATTGTTTTCTTTTGTCCTTGACAGACTAGTACTCTGTGAAATTCATAATATCTTACGAGAGAAGAAATTCATTTGCGTCTATAAGAAACCATCTCTTCAATAGTTGACGATGGAAAGCATCAGTTTTGCAAAATTATCACCAACCAACTTCGTTAGAGAGAATGCTCCGCCAACTTTTTCCGCATAGGACATAACAGAATATTTCATGAAATTAGAATAATTTCGATCAACAGCGAGTAATATTTGAAATTTATTTCGAGATTACCTTCATGATCACGAGTCTGGCCGATTCCTTTTCTTATTCATCCTTCTTTGAATACGTCTTTCGTGATAGATCACATACATCGACCTACTACATGTTGTTCAAAGAGAAAAATGAAAAGCAAAGAATATTTACTTTCACTTAATTTCAATTGAGCGTTGTTTTAATACGTTTATTTTTGAAATTTCAAAAACATCTCTTCAAATATATCTCTGCGCCTCATCTTTTCTATCTCTATCGGTTGATAAATATCTTATCAGGCTTCGATGATCATAAGAAAAAAAATGAACCAATCCATTGATACAACTGAACGATTCCACTTTCCACTTTAGAGTTATTCAAAACTAAAGGATCATATGAGAACAAGGAAATTGGTTTCGTTTTTATTTATTCTGAGAATCTTTATGTGATATAGATTAAATCAAACAGCTGGAACATGAATGAACACCTGAATTTCACTACAAAATCTTCTATCCGACCATATGTTCCAGAAAAGACACGATAAGCTCACCGCAGCTCGTCTCACTTTGGAATATCATGATTCAAAGTTTTGACTGAAATTTGAAATCAAGTTTGCAGTTTAGTTTATATGTACCTTTAGATTTTATTCGTTTTCATTATCGTTTGAAAACGATCATATCATTTCTTCGTCTCTTTTTTTTTCATCGAATTGCTCAAACTGTTAGTCTGCATTCTATAGATGTCAGCCATACGCGTTTGTTGACGAAACATGAAAAGAAAGTGAAGAAAAAGCTTATCCAATCAACACAAGAAAAAGACTTCACTGTTCAGATACATTTCGATTTAATCTTTTATGATTTTCATGACTTTGAGAATCGGTCTGATCGAATTGAAAATCTATTGACATGTTGAAATGAGAAGAATCGTATGTTGATATAACATACTCAACTGTTTTCGATACTGATAGGTTTTTTGCTGGAAAAAATTCTGTTTTTTTTAATGATTCATTGATACTTTCCACGATTAAACCTATGTACATTCTGATTAGGAAACAGTGGATTGATTAAATCTGATGGTCAATCTATAGGGAGTTGATGTTTTTTTTTCCAAATAATACAATTTTGCTACTTTTTCGCCGTTCCTGTTTGGAAGCTATCATAGAAAGTGACATTTTTCTGTTATACGTTAATAAACTACGACCATGCTATCTTTGCATATTGTTTAGTTGAAACGAATGTATTCAATGCACCTGAAGAATCGATGGATGAAAGAAGAGAATGCGTAGCATATAGCACAAGATGTCTAATGAAGATACATGATGCTAGACAGATTTGAGTCATGTGCGAGGAGAGTTTGCTTTCGTGCGGTCAATGCATGTTGGTGTTGCTAATCCATTGGAATTGTTTTGCTTCTTATCAGGTGTATCACACAGAATTCAGATATGCAGTTTTTGATTGTTTGAGAACATTTTCTATCTAAAAACTCTAAGGCGATCTGGATATTGTATGGTTTCTATATAATTATAGATAAAACGTTGTGAATATCAGGTACATCTATTAAAATCCTTTTTAAATCGAGAAAAGTTTCAATATGGGTGGGAAATGCTCAAACGTTCAACTAGGTGGTGATGTCCACATACCAGGAAACGGAAATTCTGCCATAATTCCCTCGACTGAAAGGAGGGTCATATAAAAAAAAAGTTTGTCTGTCTGTCTGTCTGTCTGTCTGTGTCAGGGTCAAAGGTCAAAGCTCAAAGGTCAAAAAAACATTTTTTTTTTGAAAATGCTCAAAACTTCATAAANTGAATGGATTTTATAATATCGGTCAGCTGGATTATACTTCTTATGATTTAAAAAACACTAATTAGCATTGTTTGAGATGTTTTCTTTTCATGCTGTCAATAATATCTATTCTAATCACTTAGCACTTTATTTGTTTTGAATTGAATTTTCTATTCAGTTGTGTCTGTTAGAGGAAGCTAAAACAAAGATATAAATATAAACGCTCTCGCTGATATAAAATATTATTCATATTATAATAGTTTTCAGTATATCATTATTTATCTTTTATTAATAGATTCGTAGAATTTCTTTCAAATGAAATATCATAAGGAGAGAATCATTTTCCATTTTTGTTTCTAGATATCCATTTTACCATCACTTTGAATAAGTTTCTTCATTTTCGACAGAATCAAGAAAATGTCTGGTCAACCGCAAACGATATTATTCAAACTTGTTTGCAAACGAGCGGCAATAAGGCGTGAACCCTACCGTAGCTCTTCTTGGACAACAAAGCAGATCAACAAATCTAATAAAACAGAATCAAGAATAATTAGAAAAGAACAAAAATCGAAAGAAAACAGTAAAATTAAAAAACACTGTTCGGCAAACGTTATCATCGATAAAAAAAAGGTATGTATGCGACTAATGATCGTACTTCTGTTCTTGTAAAATATATAATTATCTATTATCTTTTACTTTTGTTTGAATAGAATGAATCTTGAAAAAGCGTCACTATTCGAATAGCATGGACAATACAGTTTTCACTGGATTAACTTAAACTCTACTTTATTGATAGTTTTGTCGTTTCTTTTTTAATGCTTTCCATATCATTTCATGTAATCAAAACAATATGTTGAGTATTTGTTTTATTCGACATACTCTTGTTTCCTTTGTCATTCTGGGCATGGGCATGTGCATGTGCATGTTTATGACAATTGTTCCAATCTTCTGAATATTGTTGACTGTTTGAAAGAGAATATAACTAGTTTTGTTCATCAATTTATAATAAATAAATCTGTGAGGTACTCGATTAACATATCACAGAAAAAACTTTACATCGAATAGTTACCCAAGTATTACAACAGATCCAGGGCATGGAATAATAGCAGCTTCTCATCTTTCGAAGTTCAGCTCATTCATTCATTCTGTATAGAACAAGGATAATTTGTTGACCAATCAATATTAGGAAATGCCCTCTATCACGCAGCGCTTTTGTATATTTTAGTCAAGACATTATTGTAGCGAGAATGTGCCTTACATCAATATTTGATCGACAAACTGAAAAAATTTGATTTACTGTCGTTTGTTTCAAAACGAATTATTAGAAAAATGGCGATGTGTCATTGTTTATGGAAATGTCTTTGCTATTACCCGAATACGCGCAACTACAACAGAAAAAATTTCAAAGTGAAGTTTTTCTTCGAACAAATAGATGATATTTCAACTAAAGAAATCAGTTTTTGCTGAGAGAAGATGTTTCCATTTTTCTCTTGCTCCTTTTATATCGAAAATAACAGTTTAAATGAGATTATCAGGAATAATTTGCATCTGCCTCTTCTTTAGAGAATAATCAAATGTTTTCACATGATTCGATCTCAAGTGTTCAAAAAGGAAACACCGCTCAACGACTTCTAAAAACGAAGTACAAACTCGTCATGATCCCGCTAAAGACGAATACAAATCAATTTGTGATCCTGTTCATATTAAGATTTTACAAACAGAACGAGTTTGTTTTGTAATCGAATTCGATTTTCGAATCATTTATATGTTAGAACAACCTTTGGTCAAGAAAGATTTTCTAAAACAAAAGATTTATCAATTGTTCCATTGGCATAAACAAGATCAAATACATGATTAGATTGTTGATTTCAACAAAGGCCACATTGTTAAATGCGAGGGAAAACACCGATGTTTAAAAATAAGATGAAGATTCATCGTTTGAAAATATATAAACCTTCATTTCTGAATCTAAATTGTCAGAGCTCCACGACACAATTAGCGGTACAATATATCAACTATTGTTCATTCTTGCGATGTTTAAACAAACGAAAAATTTCTTTCAAAAGGATCTTCAAAGAAATTGTAACAAATTTCCTGATAAAATCAAGATGGTTTTCAATATTTTCTTCTGTTGCGAACGCACATGTCTCAAAAGTCATTTCAAAACCGTTCATAACTTCATTATTTGATCGTCTTCTCTTTTCAATAAACTAAAATTTGAAAGAAAACTCATTTGAAGACCAGCAAGTTCATTTGTTCACAATGTTCTTCACTCATAAGTTGCATTTCTTCCTTCTTCTACTGCTGATAACAGGTATATTAGGTAGATTATCTTCATAATTTCAATGAATACTATTTGAATTAACACAAAAATGATTTTTTCGTAAATTCAGCTTNTTTCAGTATATCATTATTTATCTTTTATTAATAGATTCGTAGAATTTCTTTCAAATGAAATTTCATAAGGAGAGAATCATTTTCCATTTTTGTTTCTAGATATCCATTTTACCATGACTTTGAATAAGTTTCTTCATTTTCGACAGAATCAAGAAAATGTCTGGTCAACCGCAAACGATATTATTCAAACTTGTTTGCAAACGAGCGGCAATAATGCGTGAACCCTACCGTAGCTCTTCTTGTACAACAAAGCAGATCAACAAATCTAATAAAGCAGATCAACAAATCTAATAAAGCAGAATCAAGAATAATTAGAAAAGAACAAAAATCGAAAGAAAACAGTAAAATTAAAAAAACTGTTCGGCAAACGTTATCATCGATAAAAAAGGTACGTATGCGACTAATGATCGTACTTCTGTTCTTGTAAAATATCTAATTATCTATTATCTTTTACTTTTGTTTGAATAGAATGAATCTTGAAAAAGCGTCACTATTCGAATAGCATGGACAATACAGTTTTCACTGGATTAATTTAAACTCTACTTTATTGATATTTTTGTCGTTTCTTTTTTAACGCTTGCCATATCATTTCATGTAATCAAAACAATATGTTGAGTATTTGTTTTATTCGACATATTCTTGTTTCCTTTGTCATTCTGGGCATGAGCATGTGCATGTTTATGACAATTGTTCCAATCTTCTGAATATTGTTGACCGTTTGAAGAAGAATATAACCAGTTTTGTTCATCAACTTATAATAAATAAATCTGTTACGTACTCGATTAACATATCACAGAAAAAACTTTATATCGAATAGTTACCCAAGTATTATAATAGATCGAAGGCATGAAATAATAGCAGCTTCTCATCTTTCGAAGTTCAACTCATTCATTCTGTACATTCTGTATGCAACAAGGATAATTTGTTGACCAATCAAGATTATGAAATGCCCTCTATCACGCAGCGCTTTTGCATATTTTAATCAACACATTATTGTAGCGAGAATGTGCCTTACATCAATGTTCGATCAACAAACTAAAAGAATATGATTTACTACCGCTTGTTGCAAAACGAATTATTAGAAAAACGACGATGTATCAGTGTTTACGGAAGTGTCTTTGTTAATACCAAAATACGCGCAACTACAACAGAAAAAATTTCAAAGTGAAGTTTTTCTTCGAACAAATAGATGATATTTCAACTAAAGAAATCAGTTTTTGCTGAGAATAAAAAATTATTTGAATCTGTCTCTTCGTTGGAGAATAATCAAACGTTTTCACATGATCTGATTTCAAGTGTGCAAAAAAGAAACACTGATCAACGATCTCTCAAAACTTTGTAAACGAAGTAGAGACTCGTCAAGATCTCGCTAAAGACGAATACAAGTCAATTTGTGGTCCTATTCATATTGAGATTTTACAAAGAGAACGAGTTTGTTTTATATTCGAATTCGATTTTCGAATCATTTATATGTTAGNTTGAATTCAATCATCTCAACCGGTTTCACTTCTTGGAATATCAATTTCTACAAATCAACCACTCGATCTAAATTGTCCGAATGAAGCTGCATTGGATAAGCAAGGTTATCTATTTGGTGTTCATTCGAATAATCATCGGGTTGTTCGATAAAATTCCAATGGTTTTCGTTGTTTAATCGAGTATAATCAACTAGCTGCAGCTAATGCAACCAATTAAATTATCCATCGAGTCTAAGTTTCGATTCGTTTGGAAATCTTTGTATTGCTGACCAACGAAATCGTCGAATTCAAAAATTGATTTGAATGACAGCTTACAAAATGTCTCTTGTGGATATTCCTGTATAAAAAGATCACAATACCAAAAACATCATCAGCTGCATTTTGTGCATCTGATAGTTTTGGTAATTATTCAATGACCACAACATTTCCAGTGAAATATGTATCTGGATGGATTGCTTCAGCTGTTAACTCTACATATAATCGTTCCAAAAATCTTTCGATCAGAAACCATTCCATTGGATAAACGTTCATTTACAATCGAGTTGTGGCTTGACGTCACTGATCGAACAAGTTCTTTATGATCTTCTCTTCGATAATGAATAGGAAGTATCAACAAAAGATCGAGTGTTTTTGTCAATGTTCATTATAAACTTGTTCGCATACGCCTTTTCAGTCATAATATATTTGCCACACCAAACTTATCGATAGATCGATGGTACTATGCCACATCTGTGTACAATCCAACAGTGACACCACAATTGCTTCGTTAATATGGTGTATTAGATGAGAAATATGACCGTGAATGATCATTTTTCTGCAATCGCCGGATAATTCACGCCTGATAGTGAACCGCTTAATGCCGTCGTCAATCCAAATCAGCTAAACGTTTGCCAACCCTAGCTCTTCAACACAATCCGCTGCATATACAGAGCAATCGAAGCAACGTCTTCACCAACATGTTATATATCCACAAAATTATATGCTGCCATGAACTATCTCTTAATGATACACAGCTATTAACTACTTACAAACTTCAAATTCGTGATCCTCGACCCTGATTACCCTTCGGTCAACCCTTATATGTCAGCAGTACAGATTGCTTTTTCATTGGTGTGAAGTATCTGAACGGACGAACAGACGGACCAAAGGACAAACGAACGAACTTTAACTCAAATTCTGGAGTAGTGTAGAAATCGTTAACTCGATTCAAGTATTAAAACTTCCTTCGAATTCTAAAACTTATAAATCTAAAACTCGAAACTTCGAGTTTTCAACTATTCAACTTCTAACCATATAAATCTAAAACTCGAAGCTTCGAGTTTTCGAGTATTCAAGTTTTACACTGCTACCCAACGCCCACACTCTCACCCTCACCCACACCCTCACTCTCACCCACACCCACACCCTCACCTTCACCCACACCCTCAACTACACCCTCACCCACATCCACCGTCGTAATCAGTTAGCTAATAGTTAATCATCAGTTAGCCAATAATTGATAATCAGTTAGTTATTTAATAATTATCGTTTAATTAGTGGATATTTAATAGCCGATCAGTTAAAAGTTGAAAACTCGAATAGTTGAAAACTCGAAGTTGAAAGTTTAATACTCGAACTTTGTGTTCGAGTTATACATGTATGGAATAGCTTTAAATTCTACCCGTTCTGTTGTTTATTACTGACTTCAACTGCTATGCTGTTTCTTTGATTCGTCGAGTCACGTGGAGACGCGACAACAGTAGAAAAAGAGAAAAAGTCGCCACTTATATAGGTCTTTTTTTCTTGCAGCGTAATTTCATCACGGGGAAAATATATAATTCTCGACATTTTCTGCGTGTTCTTTTTCGATCAGCAAGAGCCGCACACTTAATATGAAGAACTTCGTAGCATACATTTTGTATGTGCCGTTTGCCCATGAGTCGGTAGTTGAGTGTGAGAGTGTATAGACGGTTATAGATATGAGTGAAGAGAAATCGCCGCAGCCCACACCCTACCTAAGTCTCAGATCCGAGCAGGACAGCACTGGATCCACTACACCAGCAGGATAAGGAACCTGGTTGTTCGCAGACGTGTTCCGAATTCGAGAGATTCTTGAGGGTACGAGTATGAGCGAGGATGTGGACGTGGATAAGAGTCTTACCAATACTGTTGATGATTAAGAACGCATCCACACCCACACCCACACCTCGAGAAAATATATGTACAAGTGCTGGAGACAAAAATACTCGATAAAATATTTAAAGTTGTTATTCTTAGATCTGCCGTCTGAGCAAAAATCATAGAACATATTTCAGCTTTCTTATGGTCTAAATTAGCAGTCGTTCACCTGCTTTCAGATGAACTAACTGAAACATGGCATCCAGCAGTACAGCCTTAATTGAAAGTGTGATTACTTGTTCAATATGTCTTGAACATTTTGATGACCCACGTTTACTCACTTGCTCGCATACTTACTGCCTTCGATGCATTCAAAAAGTGGCCGCGAGCAATAATGGCCAATTCGAATGTCCTCTGCGTGACGGAACCAGAATAGAAATAAATGACGTCAACTCATTACCTTTCAATCGAGCCGTACATGAAATAGCGGAACTATTAGGTCAGTGATACCGATTTATAACTTGATGGAAAGTCACAATTTCACATCTTTGTACTGATGCAACAGTGACGGTGGGCCGCCGGTGTCACCGCCACCGGTCCGTCGGTTACCAGTGAACTAATGAAGTCATTCCTAACCATGATAATAGTTGATTCTTTGGCTTATCTCACCGCTTTCATATTCATCAACTCCATCAACATAAACTTACCGGCTCGCCGTATAGACAGTGCACTGTACTACCCGTGTCATCGGTCAACGGTTTTCGGTAGATCGAGGAAAGCATAAGAAAAGCTACGGTACTGGCCGGTGTTCTTTATTTTTCACATAGCTTTGTGTGAAAAACATCAGGTGGTGCTAGTATATTGATTAGCGTCATAAATTCTTCGTATTCCTACTAGTTCAAAGATGAAAATTAGGAAGATGTAATGATATCACACGTAACAGAACCGATAAACATATAAGGAGCGTACAGAGCTGATCGGTGAACTAGCACGCTTAACTCTACTTACCCATAACTATGTGAAAAATGTACAAAACCAGTCAGTACTGTAACTTCCTCATGCTCTCACCAGCCTAACGAAAACCATTCCTTAATGACACCGATGCTGCGATACACTGCCAATGCAGTGAGCCGGTGAATTTATCTGAATACATTCTATGAGTATAAAAGCATCGAGATAAAGCGAAAAATCAACTATTTTTTATGGTTTTGGATGGGTCATCGATCCATTGATAACCGGTGGCAGAGGCGGACGCTGCTCTGACACTGTGTCATCCCCACATCCTTAGTTGTTATTATGGCTTTCTATTCGTTTTTGGACGACGAGCAAAAGCACGTCCTATCGGAACGTTTACATTCTGATTTGCTTTCAGACAGCCACGTGAGAATACAGACAAGAGCGAAAAGTATGAACGATGCAGAAGCAGCCGGAAACCTGCTGCTGAGACGGAGAGATAGCATATCGTTCCGTATTTTAGAATAGACGAATCTACGTAGAGTGATTCTTCAGAGTCAGAAAACGCAATTCGAAAACGTTACATTAATGATACGATGATAGCGTGCAAAAACGCAGCTTTGACGCATCCGTAGGCGTAGTTTTTCTACACTTATCGGGCTGGGATGATTTAATACCCACCCTACAAGTCACGATTTTGAGGGTGTGGATCTAGACACTTGAGTCATCCACTCAAACGGCCACACCAACAGCCACACCCACCCATATTCATACCAACACACGCACCCACCTGCCCATGCCCACACCCACACCCTTAACACGCTCAAGTGGGTGTGATTGAAGAAAGACCAGCAGATACGCACTTCGCACTTACGCCTCAGATTGAAATCCACGAATTAGCTTTCATTTTTTTCTACACAAGGTAGAACAAAGCATGTTGTTTGACTACCATAAATTATTAATAGGTATCATGCTCATCGCAGACTTATGTTATCGAGAATTTTTCTTTTTTTGCTGCCTATAGCTATCAACATTTCGGAACTTTTTGCTCTAACGTCATCGATTTTTATGCTGATTTCAGGTCCAATTCTGTGTTTTGAATGTGAAACAGTCACAGCCAGCTATTGGTGTGCTAAATGCGAGAAAAACTTTTGTTCGAAATGCAACGAGACTCTTCACACATCGCGTACAGGGCGGACTCACCAACGAGTTCCCATTGCTGACAAGCCATCAGAAGTAGCCCTATGTGGACTCCATCCGGACGAAAAGCTCAAATATTGGTGTGAAACGTGTGAAACTGTTATTTGTAACGATTGTCAAAAATTTATGCATATAACTCACACCGTTTCTTTGACGAATGATACCACAGCCAAATTACAAGAAAAGGTCAGTTTACAATTGAGCTTGTATGATTATCTTGAAAAAAAATTAATGATGAAAGTATTCGTCTTTTAGATAGAGAGTAGCCTGCAAATACATGAATCGTTCTTGAACGATCAATTAAACCAAGCCAACAAGTTAAAAATCGATATTGAGAGAGTTAGTCAGTTACATAAATTGAAAATCATCGAAACTATGGCAGCTCTTCGTGAAATTATCGAGCAGCATGAGAAATCAATGTTGGAACATATTCTCGCAGTTGAAGTAAGCCAAACGAAGGAAGTTGAAGATTATAGCACTCGACTTCAAGAAGAAGTAGAAAATTTGAAGAAAGAAATAGCCAAATTCACTCTTATAATCAAGACCAAAAATCAGACGAAACTATTTCAATCGAAACAAGACTTCGATGAATACACGAAATTGATACTTTTACGACGCAAAGAACTAAAGTCACCTACCGGAGCCCTGCACCATATAGAAGGACTCGAACAACTACAAACATTGATAGAAAAAATACTGACAACTGTACGATATGTCGAAATACCAAAATCCAAGAAATCTCAACTCGAACAACGCATCGCAAATACCCGAGCCAGCTCGTTGAACTTGTGCCACTTTCGTATAACAGACCAGGATATGCAAATTGTAGCCCGTGCGCTGCAGAACAGCAATGTAAGAAAACACATCTATTTGCAATATCTTTTTCCAAATACTTTTACTGGATAAAATGCTGATTAGATATCTAAAACGTTTATACAACAATCTGAAAATAGAAAATTTGATACCGCACCCTTTGACGTTAGCCATATAAACAGTTTTAGAAAAAAAATCATTGTCAAAATTCTGAGAGTTTTTCTCCAAAGAACATTTAAAAATATCATATACGAAAAGGTTACCGATAATTTCTTCAACACTCCAAGCAGCTAACCAAGAGAAAACTTTGAAACTTAAATTTAAACCTATTCCGCCATAATCTTATTGGGGCTTCGAACAAAAGCTGATCAGTTTTTTCAAAACAGAACTCCACTACATATTATTTTTTGGGTCCTATTTAACTGGTCAGTATTTTATTGTAAATGATCAGTTCTATAAATTGGCCAGTAAATAATTCATTCTTGGTCAGTAGAAAAATCGCTTTTGGTCAGTACAAATTGAACCATGACCCGTAGAAAATTTATTGCAAATCAATCATTAAACTAACGCCCAGACCTCAGCCAATCTCACCCACACCCTCACCACACCCACACCCTTAGTAAATTCTAATCTGGAGTCATAGTTTTCAGAGACATCGGACTCAACTTTCCTTGTAGTACATTTACTAGACAAATACATCGTTAAATCACTAAAAATTATTATGCAAAACAAGCAAATTTAATGGTTGATTAGCACTAAATCTTTTACTGATCATAAATCAATTCATACTGATCAAAAGCGATTTTTTACTGACTAAAAATAACGAACTGACCATTTACAATAAAATACTGACCATTTAATTTGTACCCTTATTTTTTCTCTCTGACAAATTCTTTCCTGTTCTTCATCTGATGCAGGCACGCACACAACTATGGCTCCAAGAGAATAAAATCGGCGACGAAGGAATGCAACATTTGGCTACTGCTCTTCAAAACAATACTGTGAGACATGTTTTTCGTTACTGATCAAATATTTCTTATTCGCATTTTACTCAGACTCTGAGAGTGCTCAATCTCAGACAAAATAGAATTAGTGAAAAAGGAGCACAACATTTAGCTGGTGCTCTTCGAACGAATAAGGTGAGACATCGCGTTCTCCTTTCGTCCATTATTCCTTTGCTCCGTATGTTACAGACACTCACCAATCTCTACCTACACCAAAATAAAATATGCGCGGAAGCGGCAAAACATTTAGCAAATGCTCTTCAAAATAATACGGTGCTCGAGATCATTCTTTATCCTTATCGAATATTCTTATTGCTCATTCGCGTAGACTTTAACTAAACTGTATCTCCATGACAATTATATCTGTGATCAAGGAGCTCAATATCTCGCTGAAACAATTCAGAGCAATACGGTGACTTATAATGGGCTCTCTTCGTCGAAATATCTTATTACTCTTTTGCTATAGACACTCACAAAGATATGGCTTCAAGGAAATGAAATCACTGATGTGGGGACACAATATCTAGCTGATGCTCTTCAAAAAAACACAGTGAGACACTTCACTATATTTCCTTATAGGATATTACTCTTCCTTGTTTCGTGTAGACACTTACTTGCTTAGGTCTGCAACGTAATGAAATCAGCAACAAAGGAGCAGAGCATCTCGCTAATGCTCTTCGAAATAATACGGTGGCAGATATTACGTTTCTTGTTCTTATCCAATCGACTTCTTTCTCTCTTTCCACAGACACTCAAACAATTGTATCTCAGAGGAAATCAGATCGGTGACATTGGAACACAACATCTCGCTAATGCTCTACAAAATAGCTCGGTAACATGCTCCATTTGGTCACTTTATATACATATTTGCCATTCGAATAGGCACTGATTTGCCTTGGTATCCAAGAAAACCAAATCAGCAGTACAGGAGCCCAACATCTAGGTAACGTTCTTCGAAATAATAAGGTGATATACAAAAATTCTACTCTCCATATCCTATTCGTATCTGTCATTTGATACAGATACTCACTGGCTTGGGGCTCGAAGAAAACCAAATCGGCGATAAAGGAGTACAATATCTCTCTAACGCTCTTCGAAATAATACGGCAATACATCGTCTTTTGTTTGAACGAAATATTTATGTGTCTCATATGATATAGACGCTCAAGGAGATATGGCTCCAACAAAATCAGATCGGCGACAAAGGAGCGCAATATTTGGCTGATGCTCTACGAAATAATCACGTAAGACAACTCATTCGTCACTATGTATTAGACAACTTTTATACTTACTTCGTGCAGACACTGATTATACTGAGTATAGAACAAAATAATATTAGTGATAAAGGAGCGAAAAATCTCAGTGGTGCTCTTCAAAAAAACACAGTCAGTCACACTACGCTTTTTGTTCACTTTATAGCTTTCTCTGTCATTTTACATAGACACTCAGTCGTTTGTATCTTAGAAAAAATCAACTCGGAGACAAAAGCACACAATTATTTTGTGGTGAAAATAGAACTAAGTGCAACGTGTACTTATAAGAATCTAATCACACATAATCTTTGCAATGATTTATTTAAGAAAACGTTACTCCATTGACAAATGTTAGTGCTGGAAATATCCCAATTTTATTAGTGACACTGATTGGTCGTGCATCTGACTTTTGTCCTTTCAAACAATCTTGAGGGTGGGGGTGTATGAGTTCAGCCGCCATAGGGTGAGGGTGTTTTTTGAACTAGAACTACCATAATCGATTTCGAACCTATTAAAGTTCGTTTTCAAATGGCTTAATCTACAAAAGTGATAAAATAAATTCTAAACTAAATTGTACTGTCTTAAAAAGGGTGGATGAGTTATACAAATTAGTTACCACGATCTAGATGTCGACCTTTTTCAAGGGTCTTTCATCAGGTGGTTTATTAATGTGCATATAGAAATTTAACTCAAACAAATCAAAAGATAGAAATCTTTCAATTTATATATATATTTTTATATTTTTATATTTAAATATCCTTACCGGCCCCGCTGTTGGGTGAGAAACAAAAAACAACAAAAAAATATAAACAAGAAAGAAAAAAGAAAAAAATGTACAGCAAAGTCCATTGTTTAATTTTCGACGAGCACCAAGTTGATCACCACCAGCGTTGAAAAGAAGATATTATCAGGCTATTACCCTCTGATGAACAGTTTAGGTAACAAGTAACGCGGCCTAATAGCCGCTAAACCCTCTACTGAAAGGATAGTATTAGAGCGCTACTATTCGTCCAAAGAGAGCAAAAAGTTTTTTCAGTTGAACGATCTGATCATTTAATAGTTTGTCAGAATGTTTTACTTAGACCAATTTCGATTCCTGAAATCTTCTGAAATTATAACGCCTAGTCGTTTGTCGGCCTCTCTCCGGTCGACCACTCACGGCTAGCCGTCGGTACCCAATAAGTGTTTAATGATATTTTCATATTAAAAAGTACCTCGTTCTTGTTGAGTCCGTCTCTAGCAAAGTTGCCGAAATTCTTCGTAACTTCATGACCTACAGTATATCTTTTATTATCATTTTTAGTTNGTCACTATCGAACAGTGATGTGAAAGAACGAACCAACGAACCAACAAACCAACAAACCAACATCAACTCGTTTTTTTGTAATACCTGCTCGACGCATAACCCTCCTTTCAGTAGAGGGAATAACCATGATGGTGTGGGTGTAAGTCAAGCATTCTACGACGCGTTTCGTCCTTGCTTAACAGTGGTGTGGTGCACCGCAACATAAATATATCGCGGTGTGTTCAAAACAAACCGCAACATGATCACCGTTTAAGAACGCGGTTTCGAAAATGCGCGATGAAATGTAGGTTACCAGTGGTATTTGAGAGGCGCCATCTTCCACAAATTTATATTCTGCGAGCTTTCTCATTGTGAACCGCGATCTTCACATTTTCCTCTAAGGATATGTGTCCAGAATACTTTAGTTTAGTTCTTGTTTTTAGTTAGACTTTTCATCTATTTTTTCGTTATCGGAATGTATCCCAACAACTTCGATGCGTGAAATCTCGGTACGATAAAAAAGAATCGAAACTCAAATCGATTCATCTCTCGTTTAGTTGATAAACGGTATGATTTATCGGAGAAAGCTATCGAGAGAATATAAACGTACTTATTTTTTTTATCAACCTATAATAAATGCAGCATCCTCTCTATTATTATCTGTCTTGTATTTTAACTTGAAGAGATTCAAATAAGAACCACTTCTGTAGAGATAACTTCACCTATTTGGAAACTATTCTTCGTTAGAGTTATATAAAGGCTTAATAAACGTCAATTTGATCTTATATATGTATTTCGTTAAAAAGTTAGTGCTGAAATAGTTAAAAATATTGATAAGATTTCAGTAAAAGACAGCTACTTATTATAATTCAATGATATCGTTGAAACTCAGACGTAGATCTTCACTGGAAAAATCCGTAGAGAATAATAAACCCTCCAAAAGGATATATTAAACTGATTAATTCGTTGAGATACATTTCTTCTGTTTATTAGCATCATAAATCTTTTGATATAATCTAAAACGTTTATCAGATTGCAACGTATAAAATACTTTTTTTTGCGTAGATCATGAGAGACGGTATATCAAAAGATTTATGATGCTAATAAACGGAAAAAACGTATCTTAAAGAATTTATCAGTTTGATAAATCATTGTGGAGAGTTTATTATTCATCACAGATTTTTCAGTGTTGAACAAATCTTTTTTGACGAATGCATTTGAGATACGTGTACTAGATACTATATGAATTGTTTTTTCAAAATATCGACTCACAGATATAATCAGATATGATCTCTCAAATCGGTAGGACATTTAACAACGCGCAGTATCACGATCAATCAACCAAATGATTCTAATAAACGAATATTTTTCTCTAATTGTAACATTCATCAAGATATATTATTTATTTAAACATCACTAAACATCAATATAGATCTTACGTGTAGTTTCACCGTTGAAATATCTCTGATATTTTCAGTGGGGAAACTGAGAAAATTTCTTCGATACCAGTGTGAAGTAAGCATGTTGGAGTACCAACATCATGAAAAAAAGTCCTAAAAAAGATCGTCTAATACATGCTAAACTTCGTCAACGAAAATCTACTCGACAAAATACTTTGAATGGCGACTTTCCCACATAGGTATCTGCCCCCCGAACCTCGTCTATTGAATGGTGAAAACCACAGTTCGAAATAACTTTTCAATCCAAAGTTATACAACTTTCTTCCACCTGCCTTTTATAAAAATGTTGATAGTAGTTTTAAAGTATTTTGAGATTTTTGACATGAAAGAAAGGTCTTTTTGGACAAGTAAGGTGATCATTCAGCAGAGTTCGTCGAATTCTGCCTTGGTCTAACGTATAGGCGAATATTTTTGAAAATACTCGAATCCTAACCCAAGATATGTTTCGTATAAAATGTTCTGCTTTGATAGATGTAAACAGAAAACACCACTTATACGATTTTGACCCATAACAGCCGGATGTGTCCAAATGGATACATCGTGCCATTCTATGAGAAAGTATGTTTTGGTTTAGGAAAACAAACTTTTCTTATCTTCACGGTCTAGAAGCAATAGAAATGTGCGAAAAATATTTTTTGCTCTTTGGCTTCTAGTAGCCGGCTGGAAAGGGTTAAGTGATGGCACTTGAATCAACTCAACCTTACTTTTGAGAGAGCTTGATTCTCGGTAGTTCATTCTCGGCAAAGCTACTGCTCATATTATCACCTTCAAATTTCTTTATCTATACAACATTTATTTGGCAAACAAAAAAGAATAAAATATTTTCTTGATATATTCATATAGTCTTTTTTTTAAGAAGTATTTATCGTTTGAACACGATTACAATGTCGAATCTTATTAATAATCCTGATTAAATATGGAACTAAAAATCTTAATATGAAAGTTAAACCAGCATAGACACTTAAGATGGTAGTAAATATTGCCATAGTATCAAATCGATAATGATAAGTACCAATACATTGAGATGGTGAACAAGTTTCAAAGAAATTTTCATAGGATGTATTACTTGACCATGATTCAATAAACATAGAAGAGACCATTGTTTCAATTGTATCATTTATTGCAAAACGAGTCAATGATGAATTGAAAATGTTTTTAGTAATTAGATCAGACCATTCGCTTGAAAGAGGTAATATATTTGCTAATTTTCGGTATTGAAGAACACATGTTTTTGAATAAAAACAAAATAATGACGAATGAAGAATTGCTTCGACCAATGAACAACTATATACAACACCTTCAGGCGAGTTAACATATACTCTTCTTCCGAAATCATAGATAACTACTGGCATAGAACAAGATCGTTCAGTTGCACATGAACATGTTGTATTTGTATTTGTAAAGTTATATATTACAGGATCAGTAACAAATGAAATATTATTATCTGCAACAAAAATATTCCAGTTCGAAGGGAAAATGCCGATCAAAGCATTATCATGATTGATCGCTCGAATAAGTTCAAGTGTTTGATTAAATCTAATTGGTAATTCATTTTGAAAGTGACTTACAGTGATATTAATTTGTTGGTTGAAAACATTTCGAGGTATAATCTGATAAGCTAACATTGTTGATGAAAGAAATATTTCAATATTATTCTTGACATAATTCTTCGATAAAGCGCAAAGAATGCTGATACCACTCATAAATAATTTCCTCCAAGAATCAAATTCCAGTCCACTAGGACCAGTGGTACTTCCCAGAGGTCGACCTGTTTCTATCATTTTCCCCAATAATGAACTAGTACATACTTGATGGAATGATGTTACATTAAGTGTAGTGACGATTTTTGCATAAGGTATAGCAATTTGTGTACAGGGACAATTGACATTATCTGAATAGAGTTGTAGAAGCTGTTCATAATCTGTTATTTTTGGATTGGATGTTATTATTGAACGAGTACGTTCGATAACTGAGTTGTAAAAAACTAAGGTTCCTAAGGCGATGATAAAAAGAACGATATAAACACGTGTATAGATTAATTGTAAATGTAAACTAATTTTATCTGTCTTATCGGATGAAAATAAATTAAAATATTGAATGCATTTCAATAAACGTTTGAATCGTTGAAAACTTGTAGTTTGTACTACTGTTCGATTGGAACTTATGAACTTAAGGAGAAAAAATAAAATCAAGTGACTAAATAAAGGTACAAATAAGCGAAGAATTTGATCAAGTCCTTGGCTAATGGATATTAAAAGAAGAAGAAGAACGGAAATCTCTCGTCGTTGAATAATTGTATAAGAGCAAGACCGTGGTGCACATTGATTGTAAAAAGTGCTAAAATTTACATTCTTTTTCACAATTGTTTCAATAAACATATTTTCTATTAAATATTCCATATTTTTTCCGTGAAATGATGAATTGATTGATCGATCAAGTGCCGTTATAATTGGTGAAAATAACTTTGGAATAACTGTTGCATAGGTATCTTGAATATCACTGATATAACTTTGATTATACCACCAATCAATTGTTGAACGCATAAATCCTTTCCAAGGTAAACAACCATATGAAACTTCTTGGAAAAAATATGGGCGATTGACAGACTTTGATGTATTTTTAAAGAGCATAAGTCCAATGGGGCACATATTTCCCATTGTTGAGCATATACATACACCTGCTCCAGTTATTTCATTATTTCTGAGAAAGACAATTGCACTACGACGTGGATCCGTTAATATTACTTGATCGTTTTCTATATGTCCATCAAAATTTGATTTGGTACCTGTTATAAAGGTATTAATTGTATTAATTATTCGAAGCCATTGATAGATTTCAAGAAAAGTATTTTGAATCGTATGAATGAATGTATCCATGAGATCTGTTGTTTTTTCTTGGAAAATATCTGGAGAAAGAAGATTATTACTGATAAATTCCGTTGATAGAAAAGTTTGTTGACTATTTTCAATGGTAAGATTTGCTAATTGACAGAATATTTGAAGAAATTCAAAGTAAGAAGAACCAACGTCTCGAAAATCTTTTGCTATATATTCGAAGAACCATTCAGATATATTCATTGGATTGAGTGATGATAAGTAATTAGTCCACTGAATTGAAACAAGATTACTTGAACAGATTTGATGAAGAAGAAAAGTAACATCGAGAAATGTTCCATATGGAATAGAGATTCGTGAACATGAACAAATAAGTGTTGAACTATATTTTTCATTTAATATTTGATATTCTTCTTCCATTGGTTGAGAAATTGTTATCAATTGTTCTTGTTTCGATAAAATTATTACAATACTAATTATAATGAAAAAGATGATAAAAAATGAAAGAAATATTCGAGTAGTAAAACGTTGTTCATATACATATTTTTCATCTATCATTCGTTCATTTTCAAAAAGATTTACATTAATTATATTTGTATATATAGATCGACGTATATTCATTATTATTTCTTTCACTCGAAAACTACCTGCTCTTGTTGAGTTGACTCCTTTACAACGTAAAATAATCATAACTATTAATCTTGAAATAAGTGGTAAAATAAATGATAGTACACTAAAACTAATAATCAACGTCGTGATGACAAACATAACATCAAAACGATGAGAATACGAATATGAACAAAATAATGGTTTACATTGATCATAGAATAAATCAAAATTAATATTAATAGTTAAATTATCAATCATAAGTTTTTCTAAAAGTAATTGAATAGTTGAATTCAATGAAAATTGTTTATTTACATTATTTGAAAGTAATTTCATTGGCATTGATGGATGTAAAAGAGAAAAACATGTTTGATTATGATAACATTCTAAAGTAGATGACAATGTTGCATCTACTAAATAACAATCCATGATCATTCCAGGAACAATTGTTTGATTTATCATTGCGGGATGTGGACAGCCAGTGCTTCTCATACATGAACAATTATTTAATTCTTTTGGTGACATTCGAAGAGAGTGTTCTCCCGTCAAAGAAATAAAGTAAAAATTACTGGTTACAGCAGAAACATATTGATTACCAGCGATAGTTCGTTGAATTACTAATAAATACTGTGCAAGTTTTGTTTTGATTGCTTGAATATAGACATTTAGATCTAAATATACTTGATTTTCAATAACATCTTTTGAATTAACTATAGGAGTAAGTATAAATGATGAATTGAAATTGATTATTGCTGCGTTTAATGATTGTTTACTAATTGCGCAAAAATCTGCAATAGTTTGCCAGAAGAAACTTAATATTCGATGAATACCATCAGAATTTTTTTGAGCAAAAACAGTTTCAATCCATAATTTTGTAATAAATTCACTTGAACATACTTGATGAAATTCGGCATTGATTGTAACAAACGTTGAATATGTAACTCCAGCTTTTGAACAGGGACAATTTAATGTCTTGGGATATTTGCTTACAAGATATTCAAATCTTTTTACGTGTGGTGAACTTTCCGATTTGTTGACTGTATAAAGGATTAATGATGAAATAATACCAATAAGAGTCAATAGACAAAGAAAAGAAATGAGAAAAATGCGTGTGGTTAGTAATTCTTTGGCAAGAGTTTGTTCATTACTTGAAGATTTTTTAAAAAGATTTAATCCCAATAGCCATTCTTTTAAAGAAAGGAGAAACTCTCGTATCATTGTTAAACACGTATAAAGTTTTATGTTGACAGCTAAAAAATTCTTTTTACGCTGCCATTTAATGTTCTTAAAAGAAAAGAAAACTTATATTATATATACGGTACGTTCAGGCGATGACTTTTTGAAATAAAAAGAACATATGGTAGGCAAAGATCTTTTAAGATGTTTATATACCATCTGGAGTATTGCTCGAAACATCCTTACTAATAAATAACGCTCGTCGAGGGAGACTCGCATTACCTTCGACTGATTGGGTTATACTTCAGATAAAACTTGCCCTTTCAAATGATGTCTCGAGAACAGTCCTCGTCAATTTCAACCTTTTTCAAAACTAACCAAACAACTGGCATCGTTCTTGTTATTTATGTAATGTCCATTATTCATGATCATTTTTCACACATGAAACAGCAGTCCACTATGAATAGCTACTATGATCCTTGCGTCTTTTAGTAATGCGAAACTCGAAATTTCGACTCAACTATTCAACTATTTTTGCAGTCTTTTTTTCAATTATTTGAATATTCGACTGCTTTCAAAACTCTTCTGTTCATCCTCACTGAAATGGTGTCCCTTCATAGCCCTTTTACTCACGCGCAAGTATACGCATACTCGAATAATTGAACGGAAGGGTAGACTNGAAATATCTTTATGTTCATTTCTAATTTCAATTTCCTGTTGTTTTCGAGGACGGATAGCACTTTGATTAAATCGTATACAAGATGGACCTAATTATAAGGATAACAACACATATATAGAAACAAGTAGCGTTCGTCGTGCCGACTCACTTCACCCTCGACTGTGGGAGACAGATATACTGTCTGCGTGTGCTATTAATGAGGCGAATCAATCTAGCAACTTCACGTACGATGAAACGGTAAAACCTTTTCTGTACGACTATTTATTAACTCTCGCAAATAAAATAGCTTATTGTCTTTGTAAAACAAATGTCAGGATATAAAAGGTCTTTATTTATTGTGAATTTATCACCAGTAACGTTGGTCGAGTACTCTCGCTGAGCGCTCGGCTGATTTTCTTCCCATTGTACTCTTGTCATTAGAACTACACAAAAGATGTAACAACCCTCTCATCTCGCAGTCGGTCGTCGGCGTCCCTCGGGTCCGCCACCCCCGACTGCTCAATATTGCTTATAGCATATACACTTTCTTAATAGCAGGCGCTTTCCGTTCCCACCCTTCACACAATAAAAGCATAAACGATGTTCAATGCATTATTCATGTATCCTACACATCTAATTTCACATCCTTACATCGTGTGATAGTTATCGATCCATTTTATGATCTACGACAATTATCAATCAGCCTCATCTATCTCCACGCGCTAATCGTGACGTTTCTATCATTTTTCACCTTCAATCATGCCACAGATAGACACCATTCAAACGACTTTTTCTCAAGAGACCATATGGCGACTCTTCGTCCATGTTCCCAATACAGTATTTGCTTACCCAAATTGCCTAGTTAGTAAATTCTTAGTTGATGCCTGAAGTCATATCTCGACGCTATAAATATGCTCTTCCGTCGAGCATAGATTCGATCGGAAAAGACTACTCTTCAAATGGCAAATATTTCGAGAAAAACGATTTTTAATCTTTCACTCTTGGCCGTTGACCCTCGCCCACACCCGTGGCTATGAGGGTCACACCGTGCCACCCGGCACACACCATTGGCCACATCTCCGACCTTCGGCCACCACTGGCCGCACACGCGCACAACTTTAGCTACTTAGCGCGCAGCAATCCAGGCTCGCCCACGTTTTGCCACAAACAAACTATTTTATTTCATATGACCCTCCTTACAGTCGAGGGAATCACAAATACAAGTTACATTACATTTTGAGAACGTATCTTTCAGTTTCAATGTAAGATAAATTTCTTTGCAATTTGTAGTTATGAAAAACTGTCTTTTACCTAATATTTGCTCCGCTCATAGTGAAATTCTCTTATGGACCGTTGACCTCAAGGCTCAAAGTACTCTTAACATCGACCCCTACCTTACCTGTCCTTCCCACTCTCAACCAAGTTCTAGTGCCAAAACGTCCTTCGAAACCGTGTTTTATGAAGTTTCAAACATTTTCAAAAACTTGAGTTTTTTACCTTTGATCTTTGATCTGCGACAGACATACTCACAAGGGAATTTGGATTTTTGGACCACGTTTTTCGACATGACCCTCCTTTCAGTCGAGGGAATGAAACAATGCTCAGTACATCTAGCTACAATCTAACTATGAATCTATTGAAATGCATGCATAAACAAGAGAAAAATGTCATTTGACGCGATGTCACTGAGGATATTAGACTTTATATTCATCTTCATTTTTTTCCGGAGACTTTTTAGCCGATGCTGGAGTATCGATCGAATAAGCCGGTGGTTCGTCCACGACACTTATCTCTACAGATGTACTTTGACAATGCTGAAATAAACACCAGATAACGATAGCAACAATCATTAGTAAAAGCAGTAGCATATTAATGAGCATAACTGTATTGTGAACAGCAAGTATGCTCATAAATTTATGAACTACATTGCGAAGTTTTTCATTGATCACAGCTGTTATCTGTTTAAGCAATTTAGCCGCATCACACAAATTGTATGTAATTATTTGCGTATCATAGTTTGAGACTTTCGAAACATATGGACCCATACTAAATCAAAACGAAAAGGAAATCGATTAGAAAAAAATGGTACATTCTATCTAAACCTCGAATTCATCTCTACTAATTTCTTCAATCGCATCATTTCTCAACTTTGAAAACTTACCCTACAATGAACGGAATTTATCCAAAACAGTATTACACTTTTTAATTTCAGAGAGGACGATTCAACACGAATGCCGAGCGATTTCCGTCAAAGAGAAGAGCATCCAGCTTCACCAAACCGAAATGGTAAATGAATGAAATTAGTTTCAACACGTCCAACTGAAGGCACATATGCTCGCATAATCTTTTACACAATCGTGATAACAAACTATGATACGTACACAGATCATGTGCTTCCATCCCATACCGTCAAGATCACACCGACCATTATTATACGTTGCATGTTCACCTTCACAAGTATATTCATCCCAACTAATCATCCGCTTCCATGTAACTCACGTTCCAAAGCTAAATAATCACACAAAAGTGTATCTACAGATTGAACCACATGAAAAATACATAAAATGTAGCGAATATCAACGATGAAATTTTCTCTTATCCTATCTATTGCTATATCCTAAAATCCTCCATTCAAAATTATACCTTCACACAGAGCACTTAACTCGAAATCGCATTCAACATTTTCACCTATACACAGATATCCTCACACGAAGGAATGTTCTCCTCCATGCTCGCAGATATGCGCAGTTGGGTATGTATGGATTGTGGGTGTCAATCTTAACTGAGAAGCCATTTTTACGATTGATTGTAGATATCGTTCGTAATTTTTCGTGAAATAGAGATTGTGTTTCGCAGTGACAAAGGAGATGTCATGCTCAGAAATTATGTTGTCAGACGGAGAAAGGCTCACGGGTATGTTGTTAGATTTGGTCGACATCGGTGTAGGTATTATCCAATATGTGCAGATTCTACATATTGGAATTATCCTTATAGTGTTGGAACATTCTCTGTTCGTTGTCTTTTATTAGGTTGGCCAGAAAGTTTTTGCGTTTTTTCTTAAATTTTCCTAGAATAGTCAAGAAAGTTCTAGAAGTTTCCATATTGTGGGTATATAAAGGGGGTACGAATTTCTTTCGAACAATAACAAAATCATGGATATGGACGTTGATCAAGAATTAGAATTTAAGATATCTCGTAGAGAGCTCCGAGTGCTTTTGCTTCATGAATTTCGTTTGGGTCACAAAGCAACGGACGCAGCTAGCAACATATGCAGCACGATGGGCAAGGATGTACTCTCCATTCGTACAGCGCAACATTGGTTCAATCGGTTCAAGAATGGCAATTTAGAACTCGACGATTTACCTCGCTCCGGAAGGCCAATAGAGGTGGATATGGATGCTTTGAAGCAGCTCATCGAAGAAGATCCTAGACTGACTACACGGTGTTTAGCAGAGCGACTTGGTTGCGTTCATGCTACAGTGGAAACACACCTGAAAGAATTGGGCAAAACGTGGAAATATGGTGTTTGGATTCCACATGAATTGTCACCGCGTCAGCTCCAACTCAGGGTTGACGCTTGTATGGAGTTGATGACATCTCATCGCAACTACCAATGGCTCCACAATCTTCTTACTGGTGATGAGAAGTGGGTATTGTATGTGAACCATACGCGCAAGCGGCAGTGGCTGGGAGCTGGACAAGCAGGTGTAGCAACGCCCAAGAATGAACTTCATCCAAAGAAGATTATGCTGAGCGTTTGGTGGAGTGTCAAGGGAATTATTCATTGGGAAATTCTTCCTGCTGGCTGCACCGTCACTGCTGATCTCTACTGTCAGCAATTAGACCGCGTTGCAGCAAAACTTCATGGGAAGCAGGACAGGATTTATTTTCTGCATGACAACCCCAGACCTCATGTTGCAAAGTTGACGCGTGAAAAATTATTGAAGCTCGGATGGATTACACTTCCACATCCACCTTACTCTCCTGACTTGGCTCCAACAGACTATCATTTGTTTCGTTCTCTTTCTAATTATTTGAGCGAGAAAAAATTCGACGACGAGAACGACCTCAGCACGGAACTGGCCTACTTCTTCGCTCAAAAGTCTCAAGACTTCTACGAACATGGAATCTTTTCTTTACCAACACGTTGGCAACAAGTCATAGGCAGTGATGGAGGTTACATTGTTGAAAGCTAATTGTACTTTTTGAAGTTAAGAAATAAAAAGAAAATTTTCAAAAAAACGCAAAAACTTTCTGGCCAACCTAATACTAATGACATTCCAAGAAAATGAAAAAATATTCTCATCCAGTTCTCCTTGACTTTCGATCAATTGTATAATACTTGATTTTTTGATCGGACAAATCCACTCCTCCCATGTACTTATTGTACTCACTGATTGCTAACGCACAAGAAATTTGCTTTTTACTCTCATCTTTATGCCGTCGAGTAACTTCACTTGCTTCTTTAGGACCAAAATAATTTGATGCGTTTAGAACTTCTTTCTTATCCATCCATTTTATTACAGAAACTCCATTTGTTGATACTTATAGGAAATTCCTTCTTTCTAATGTTTCATCTTTCTTCAATTCAACTGGAAAGTATTTTCTATTGGATCGAGTTGTACCGGTAGCTGATATCTTTCTTTTTCTTAGCTTGTAATGTAAAACGATGGAGGTAAAATAGCTATCAAAAAATAATTGACGATTCTTCTTATTTATTCCATCTATTAATGATAAAAACTACATGCTCACCTAATGACAAATATCGTTCTACAGATTTCCCTGTATAAATTTCACGGCAATAACCGGTAGTACAAGTGTGTTCAGATATAAAATATGGATTGTTTAGGGAAAACTTCGTGAAATCTATGAAACACGGCTTAGTGCGCTATCAAATATGTAAGAATATCTATTAAACCTTTCACAGATGGGTCCTGAATAAAAAAGGATGCAAATATTACTTTGAGATCTCGGAAACTTCAAATAGTTTTGAAATTTTTTGAAAAACATATATTTTCACAAGGTGGGAAATATATATCCCACCGGGAATGAAAGGGTTAAAATGCGTTTTTTCCTCATCTGTCAGAGATATTCAGCTAAAACACGTCAAATATGATATCAATTGATTGCACTGCATGCTTTTATTATTTCTTGACCGAAATACGACGACGAAGTATACATTTAAACACGTTTGCCCATTAGGTAAAAGTCCTATGGGATTAGAGCAGTCCTGTCGAACTTTAAGATAAAGATGTTCTGATCTTTTGAGCGATCAAAATTTTATCGTTAGCTGTGCTGGTGCTAACTTATGTGTCATTCTAATAAAAGGAGAAGAGAAGTGAGATCATGAATGACATTGCTGAAAAATAGTTATGGCGTTTGGATTTTAATGAGATTAGAAAAAAAGTATACAAATGATTGCTTGATTAAAGCAGGTGCGATGCATGTAGATCTATTGTATGACGACAGTGAGATGGAACACACTTACAAATGCTAGAACATGTGTACATATATGCCGTAGACCATTCTAAGATTTCAGTTTGGTCGGATTCAAAACAGGATTGTGCAAATATCTGAGATAAAAACTCGACTTTGACGCTGAAGATTACTTCAGATATCAGCTTATGTGTTCGAAAACTACAACTAATTGGGTATATTTGCTATCTAAGCCGCTGTATGCTGAGCGAAATTATCTACGTAAAGATTATAAGCACTTTTTTTATGAATCTAGGTTTCGCAGAAAACTAGTAATAACTATAGATACAGACAACTCTTCTCAGAATGCAATAATTTATGTAGGAGGTACATCCGTTTGACCGCACAAACAAACGAATTTCCGGTGATTGATCAACTTCGACAAAAAGCTTATCACTGTACTGGTCTCTCTTAATCAATCTTCTTTCCTTGATCAATGAAATGAACCTCGGAAAGCGAGCTTTATCACAACTTATAAGAAACACGTCATTCAGGTTCGATTTTATTGATCAATGAAAGAAGGTCGATTAAGAGAGACCAGTATAATGATATATCGGTTTGCAGCGTATGACAAACCCTTGGACAGTTATAAATGGAGAATGGGTTTATCCGAGGGTATATTAAATTCATAAACTAATTTAACAGTGATAAGCTCTTTGTCGAAGTTGATCAATCACCGGAAATTCCTTTCTGTCCAGTACTGGAATATGCAAATCAAAATCTGAAACTATCTTTGGGGTTGAAACTAAGTTTTCATCTCAGAATTTGAGCCAATGCTGGTTTGCACTAGTTCAATCTTAGATTGGTCTACGACATATATAAAGAGTAGAAGAAGTAGAAAAATCATAAACAAAATTCATAACAGTAAGGTAATTGTTTACGTTAATACTGCCATTGGCATTTGAGAACGAGTTTACAATTTGATTCAGGTTCCTTTTCGTTCGCTGTTATTCTTCGACTTCAAATGTAATCGAGGACAAGCCTGTTCCACCTATTTTTTCCAGAAAAACCTTATCAAACTGGTTGTTTTGCTCAGTGGTAAAATGCTTCTTCCAATTACCAATTTTTCCTGAACGAAAAAAGAGACCAATGTGATTTTTATGCTCCCATTTATCTCTCATATTCATCGTGATAAATGCTTCGTCATGTTTCATTGTATCGAATCGAGTGTCGTTGTATATTTTTTCTATGATTTCATCAGTAATATCCGCACGATTTAAAAATTTTGATATTTGGCGAACTGTTGAGTGAAATTGGAGAAATAAATCTTCATACCATATTATCAGTAGATTGGGAGAATGACGATGATCATACCAACTAAGAATATGATCGAACCAACTTCCACGTTGAACATGGCCGTTTATAAAACGTTCAAACCACTGTTCCCAAGTTCCATGGTAGTTTGACCAAGATTTATCATATTCAAATTTATAATAGGATACTGCAACATCTTTTGGATTTCGAGCAATGTAAATATATTTCATCGGACTTAATTCGATTGGCATACTTTGACAACCAATGACATGTTGGTCGTATGGCATATGGGATTTAAAAATACGCGTATCGGGAAGTTGGTCAAGTTCTGCGACAGTGCAGTCGGTAGCTTCTGGCCATATGATATGTTTCTTTAAAAATTCTTCACTGGGTTTCATACCCTTGCAAACAAGACAGCTCAATATATAAGCTAACCATGTTGAACCGGATTTCGGATAGGAGATAAAACAAATGTCATTTGGCCGAGGAGTGATGTTCTGGCAAAATTCCAATCGTTCCGGGGTTATATATGGTGGTAAGCATAAACCATTATAGATGTGGTAAAGGTATTTATCAGAATATTTGCTGATCTCATCGTTGGAACTGTTTATATCTTGATCATTAATGGAATGCATTGATTATCTAATAATCTACAAAGTAAAGTTGGCGACAGAGAAAACTCCAGCTAATTTTTTTGCTCATTCTTCTTTTCTGTGACTCGATGCATTTTCGGGCGCTGAATCCGAGTATATATAATTGATTGAGATAAAAAGTCGTCTTCGTGAAGAAATTCTAAAAATACTACAAAAGTAAGGTTGTCAAAAAAACAGGTTTTTAGATGGAAGTTTGACAATAGGGTTTTCAAAAAATAGATTATAGTCTTCGAAATCTTTTCCTTCTGCTTCAGCATCAAAAACTGATCCCAGAACACTACCTGTTAGTCGTTCAGCCCATATCCTTGTCATTGAAATGATTCAGATCTGTTAATACAAGGGCTATTTGAGTGTCTCTAATTGAAAACGCATCAACTCATTTTCTAGTGAAGATAGACATTTTTTCTTTCACCGTTCGACTTCGTAGATGTTCAGGGCATAATCTACGTATATTCTTTCCTTAATCCACTTTCATACCCAAAATTTCGTCGTTATTTTGCACGTGTCCTATCGCGAATGTTTTTCAATTTTTAACACCATTTCCCATTGAATTCCTCCGTTTGAACAACTTATATTTATAATCGTAAAGATCTTTCAAATGACTATTTCTTTTGAATACTTATCTTACTACCTTCAAGATGAATAGACATGCACTGTAAAAAAATGGCGTCATACTGAACCATAAAAGGTTCCACATTTTGGTACCATTTTCAGAACCCTCTAAGGTTCAAGCACAATCTGCTTTTATCCAAAACTTTTCTTGATTTTCCTAAAAATAGTTCTAGCCTTCCAGAGAACAGCTCATTTTAGTCGCTTTACTTTCCACTATCGATTGGTTCTATATCAGACTACTTACATTCGTTTTTTCCTCACCATTTCTATACACTCAGCTTGTCTATGACTGCCTATTTCTTATCCTTATCCTTATCGTATTTCTAACTGGCTATTTCTATCCTTAGCCTTAGCCTTAGCGCCGTCTATACCTAATCTTATTCTATACTGACTACTTCTATTCTTAATTTTAACTTTATCCTAATCAAAATTCTCTTACATCTATCTTTACTTTTACGCCAGAACTTATTCTTGGCACCTACTTCGACTAGCGCAGCTGTTGTTGTACGGTAGAATATTATAAGATATCCCACCATATCACATCATAATTCGATTTTTGTATCCAAAGATAACACTAGTGGGAAATTGACATCGTCTAAATCAAATTATCGTTGATTCGAAGAGTTGCAGTTGATGACCATTTTCACTTTCCTACAGTAAAATCGAATTGTGATTGGGATATGATGGGAATATGGTCTTCCATTTCTAACAGCATTCATGCTAAGGCCTTGCAAAAATCGAAAGTTAAAATTTTTGAATGTATCTATAAGTGCATAAACTAAGTTGCTTTCGGATGTTACCAACATATACCAAACTTCTATAGATACAAATAAATTTTGAAGTCACTATTAGATAAACTCAACTTAAATTGAGATATAAAAACGTTGCTTTCTGGTTTCTCTGCAGGATTAAAACAAAATATTTTTAATTGGCTGAGTTTTGACGTGATATTAGTCTACTTATTTTTGTGAAGATATCAACATTAATCCCTTGCGAAATAACATGTACAACAATCGAAATATCTCGCAATGCACGATAACTGATTAGAAGTACCAAAGAAATATCGCATTATAAATTGTTTTCTCTGTTTGGAATTTTTTCTTATTTAAATTATAGTTCATATAATTAAGCGAAAAGTCTCATACTTTGCCTGTATCGATTGATACTCATTCTAGTCGCCTAGTATAGTAATTTGAGCAGTATGAAATGTGAGTGTTTCATGCGCTTCGTTGTCACGAAAACGGTTTGATAGCAGTTTCACCCAGGTTGCCTCAAATCCATCTCCTTACTAATTTGCCGACACCCTTCGAGGTTTCTCTACGCTTACGACAGTTCCATAGAGATGTGCGCCCGTTTTCCACCACAGAATCACTTGGGTGAAATTTCACCCAGACTGCATCCAGGTCAGCAACACCTATCATCTTTACTAGTGTACGAACACTCATTCCGATATTCTCTAGACATATGGAAGTAGCATGCAAAGTTTCGCGGTGTTTTCAGCCATAGAACCACTTGGGTGAGATTTCACCCATACCATCCTGACTCACCCTCATTACTAGTCTACTAACTCTGTCTTGATGCTTCACTCCACGCACGGAAGCACCATGAATGCTTTTGTGCCTTTTTCTAGCGCAGAACTGCTTGGGTGAAATTCCACTCAGATCTCACCCAAGCCTACCCCTTCACTGGTCAATCAGCACTTCCTCCATGTTTTTCCAGATCCAAGGAACCCATATATTAGGTTTGGTGGCCACAGCTGATATAGAAAGTAAGTGCAAAACAAACAGGCGGAGAAACACGCAAATCTCCAGCTTTGTCATATAGGAATTAGAGAAAAGTTTACCAAAAGTCAGCAAGAGTACATCCGATCAGACTCATCTTCGAACTCGACCGAGGCATTTACAAGATAATGCTATGTATTGCATTTCATGAAAATTGAATTATTCTTTCAGGAGTTATCGGATTAACGACCGGACGGCCAGACATACTGACCGATTCTATAATGTACTGACTTTTTGAGTACACGAAAATGATTTTTTTCTGAGTTCTATGGAGGCTTACAAACAGTATATTTTTAATTGGCTGAGTTTTGACGCGGTGTTAGTGAATTGATTTTTGTGAAGACGTCAGCATTAATCTCTTGCGAAAAAAGATATTTAACAATCGAAATATCCAGAGACTCTCACACTCCCCAATACATGATTAGAAGTAGCAAAGAAATATCGCATTATAGATTGTTTTCTTAGTTTGGAAAAAAATTTTATTTATAGTCCAAATAATTAAACGAAAAGTCTCATGTTTTCCCATATCGATTGATACTCATTCTAATTAAATAGTATAGCAATTTGAGCGCTATAAACATTAAGTCCTATGAAAAATAATTTCAAGACTACCCGTAATATGAAATTTGGAAATTTTTTCTAATCAAGTTATGAAAATTGTGTCACGTTCTATTGGGCTTGCTCAATTTGAAAGTTTTTAGAAATATATATTATGTCGTAGGACAGATTAAAATCATTTTGATCTGTACTAGTTCAGTTTAAAGCCGTCGTAGTTGAGATTAAAATTATTTTAAAGTGCACTAGGAGAGTTTGAAACTATCCTAGTTGAGATCACAACAATTTCAATCTGTCCTGAATTTCAATCTGTCCTACGACATATATTTCAAATAGATAGTGTGTGGAGAATTCGTCTCACAACTTCTGTTCGGGCTGAAGATCTGAGACTCGTATTGGAACAGCTTCTTATAAGCGAAGAAAAACATAAAGAAAATGGTATTAAATAGAAACATTTTCTAACAGATTTAAATCTTTAAAGTGAGTGTGAGTGTGCGATATAGAACCATGATAGTTATCAAAAACTATTTTAAATCAGCGATAAGTACTAGTAACGCTCGTCGAGGCAGACTCGCTATGCCCTCGACTGAACCACTGACTGAAAATAAAATAATCTTATGTGCGTTTTGTGCAAAAAAAGACAGAAGTATAACCTTTGAAAGGGTCCCCAAAGACTGATCTTCATTCGCCTCACAGCCTTCAAAAGAGTCAAAGGACTACTTGTGCTGCTTGCAATTATTCTATATTCCTGACTAACAATCACTCTTCACAGGAAGCAGAAGTTCGCTATAAATGACTATTATGGATTTGCACCTTTGAACATGTCCTCCTTTTCTAAAAGAAAGATAATTTCGGTAAGACCAAACGAGACTCTGTATATATTTCGCATTCGAACGTGTCGGATTGTTGATACTTTCGTAACTGGCTAGATTACCAGGCGCAGCTCGTTGTTCGTCGGCGGCCCACAGGGGCGCCACTCACAACTCGCCGCTCCAAAGCTGTCCCTATCTATCATATAATTACCCATGTGCTACTATAATGTATCTAAAATTAATTAGCATTCCACCAGCATCTCATAGATAAAATTATTCGCGTCCGAACATTTGAGGCTATCTCCTTAATTAAAAGGCTTAAAGGCGTACAAAAACTTTCAATATATCGAAGGTCAGCATTTAAGATTGCTCTCCAGTATATAACTTGTGAATGAATGTATTTTTGGATTACTGGCCTTTAGTATGTGTCAGTCAACCGAGTGTGTTTTTACTTTTTCGTAATCAACTCTTCTATGTAGCCCTCCTCTCGGGCGCGGTTGAAATGTTTTCGTCATTTCTGTAACGTGCCTGCCCCTTCACCCGTGATCCAGCCAACCTCGAGCCTCAGGATCCCTCCCAAATGATGTTTCATGAAGTTGTGAGCATTTTCGAAAAAATGTTTTTTTGACCTTTCACCCAGAGTATCCTCCCCCCACCCCCATCAACCAAGCTTGACCCTCTACACACCTTCCAAACGATGATTTATGAAGTTTTGAGCATTTTCAAAAAAAATGTTTTTTTGACCTTTGACCCTGACACGGACAGACAGACAGACAGACAAACAAACAAACTTTTTTTTTATATGACCCTCCTTTCAGCCGAGGGAATTAGAATGAAAGGCGGTTGGATGCGAGCCTATTTTTCATGGCTTGAACTATTTTTATTTAGTGATGAAACCCTAAGATGAAAATGGTTCGATATTAAACTCTTTTCAAGCCTATGGAACCCTTTCATATCGATCAGCGATCGTTATGGAGGTCAAGGGTGCCAGGCAGAACCGTTTAAAATCTATTGAACCATTCCGTATCAGTCATGGTCCTGCATGAAAAAAAATGGTGCAATAGAGAACCCTTTTAAGTATCTGGAACTATTTTTGATCTGTAAAAGCTCCGCACTTAAAAAAGTAGCGCAAACTAAAATCATTTTGGGTGTGCGGAGCCATTTGGTTCGCTTATATGGTTTTTAAATTGCCTGCAACCTGTTGATGGTTTATTAGTAAACGAATGAAACCTTAAATAGTTCCCTATAACTCGATTTGTTACAGAAATGTACCAGATGTAGCAATAGTTTTACGACATTTTTTATTTCGCTGATATCCTGAGTTGAGAAAATGGTAAAATCCGGTTTCTTTTAATGATAGAGCAAGGAGAGTTATACAAAAAAGTTTGTAAGAGAATCTTTATTCTCTGATTGTTAGCTCAAACTATAGGAACATCAACGAAAGAGAACGAAAGAGAGAAGAATCGAGAAAAAGTGACCTTCATGGGACTCGAACCCACACGTTCTGCTATCCGGGCAGATGTCCGAATCCAGTTAGACTAGAAGGACCATCTTAATCTCTAGTCTAGCGTTGTGTGATTCATCACAAACGCTAACACTGATTCGAACAATATTTTTGTGGACGTTAGTAGGTGTGTATGTGGAACTCTGATGTCTCCGCACAATAAAAGTGCTAGGATAATTTTTAAAGTTTTGCATATATTTTAATATAGGAAAATGATATGTATCTAATTCGTCTTTTAAGAATGGCGCCATGCAAAACTTTCTCAGACCTGTAGCAAGAATTGCAAACAACAGCTGTCACTGACCCATACATTGTCAAAACCACAAAGTCTACAATTGGCGGTTCTGTTTTTTGCGGTATTTTACTTTAATTTTCAATATATCATAGTTTCTAAAAAATGATAGGATATAAATTTTACTTGCATAGGATGCGCCATATAAAGAACTAAAATACGCGAAAACGAACTCATCTAAATTTCTACATTTTCTATTGGCCTGAACAAATAATAATAAATAGTTTTTTTCTGAAAGATACACTACCAAAAGCTCTACACTAACTATGTGTGTACAAATTCGAAAAAAAAAATAAAAAAGTGGCTGTGATATATTCATATTCATCCGATTACGATGGTATATTGGAGTTCCCGCATAGGCACTTAATAACGTCTACAAGAAAATCGATCGAATCAAAAAATAAATGTTCCCTTCTCACTTCCTGTACAACTCTCCTTGCTCTACCATTTAAAAGAAAAATCCGGATTTTATCATTTTCTCAATTCAGGATATCAAGGAAACAAAAAAATATCGCACAACTATTGGTACAGGCGACAAGTATATCTTTGCTAGCTACTTCGCAGGCAAAGGAAGATTAATGATGAGCATTTTTTCGATGATGGTTATTTCGCCATCTCGTACAATATGAAAATCTAGATGGAAGAAGTAATAACGGGCGGGGCAGAAATTTTGCATTAATTTTGCTTTTGTTATAGTTTGACAATGGAAAGTGATAGAAGTTTAAACTTCTTTTTGTTAGAAAGAGCGAAGTCTCTAATCCAGAAATATGTAAAAACTCCAACTGACAAATTTTCGGGAAGAGTACAAAAGTTTCAGAATACTTGATAGTGGAAAATACTTCCGCAACTTTTATCATTTGTTTGTGCCCGAAAAAACATAGTTTTATCCATTTTAACAGTCGCTTTTCGGCACGCTCGCTGCCACATATATACAACTGTACGGCTCAACGAAAGCTCTCATTTAGTTTTAAAGTAATTAATATATCAGATAAAAGTATGAGGAAAAGACAACTTAAAGAAAAATAAAAATTCTTCCACTGCAGGTCTCCATCATGTCACACAACTATTGACTGCCTATCTGATACAAAAATTATATCTTATCACAAATAGGATCGTTTGGCAGCGGATCCTCTTCTGTTTCTCTTACGCACAAAACACACGTCTTCTGCTAGTTTGTCATTTGAATCGAAGTTAAATTTCCAGAGCCCTTTTATCAAGAAATCACAACGTAGATTTCATGGATTCCTATAAATCGATGATCTCAAACTTTATAAAGGGCGCAAAAAATATCTTTTCTAATGTAGTGATAATGCATCTGCTGATGTATGAAAAATATTCTGATTGCACGAAAAAAAGATTACGTTCACAATAATGTAAAACTTTTTCTCACTGAGAAAACGTTACGGAAGCATTTTTCGCTCTCAAGTATTCTGAAAGTATTATACTCATCCAGAAACTTTGTCAGTTGGATTTTTTTATATATTTCCGCACTATAGACTTTCCTCGTTCTAACAAAAAGAAGTTCAAACTTCTATTACTTTTCGCTGTCTAGTTATACCAAAAGCAAAACTAATGCAAAACTTTTACTCCACCCGTTATGATAGTACACATGCAATAGCTTACGCTAAAGAAATATATTGTATGACTTTACCTTGTGCAATAGTTTCGCAAAACACTATTTGTTTGTGTATTATTACTCGCTTATACATAAAAAGAAAGTCGCTGAAGCATAAACACAGAAAGAATGTATCCATATCCACGTGTAGTGCATATTTTCGATCACGAAGTGGATTTCGAACACATATTTACAAACGAGTAAAAAGTAGGTTTGTGTGCAACATGTTCCATGATTGTACCATATTTCGTATTTACTAATTTTTGTTTTGCTAGATAATGCGAGGTGTTGGTAGGTAGATCATAGAACATTTATCTTTATTACATAAATTTCTTTCTACCACCGAAATAAAAAAAACGTAGGTGGGTATAGTACTGATTATAGGTTATCAAACATAGTGACAGAGTTTGAAGTGTTCATTATCTGTAAGAGCTAATTAGAACGCCTCAGCGATGCTTTTCAGCGCGTGGTGGAAACTTCAACCGTTTTCTTCTGTTTGATAAACTCCATCAGTACTATATCTACCTGATTTTCTTTTTATTACAATAGTAGTTAAAGAATAAAGATAGTAACAGTCGAGAATATCCTTCAGAACATGTCCTTGACAAAATATCCCCCAGTTGTTGTCCTTCGGAAAGCGTTCTCTAGTGGGTAATGCCCTTTGAAGGTGGTCTTTTATCATAAAGTCTTTTAAAAAATTTCCTTCTACCAAAACATAAAAAATAGTCAATTGCGATGGTGATCCGGATTTTTATTGCAACGATTGAAAGTTCATGGCTTAATTTTCATTCGTAACAAAAAAAGAAAATTGATGTAATAATTCATCAGTGGTAATTTTGTTATTGTCGAGCCGATTGTATAACCATTTAATTCTTCATGTAGCACTTTTAGATTGATTTCTTTTCTTACGAGATTCCATTCCACAATTTACCTGAAAAATCAAACCGTGGACAATGTGGACTTCGTTTCAAATTGAACCAATGAAACCCCAGATATTAGGATGAGATTTGAGGACGTGAGGGCGAGGGGTACGACTGATTTCAGTGTTAGAAGACATTTTAATTATAGCGTCATCTAGGCATTAGACTCATACGATTCGAAATGAACTGTGTTGCAGTTAAGGGACGTTTTTCTTGATGCCAGAAATCAGAGGACATTTCGTCAAGAACATTATTGCCGTAATTCATAATACGTGTACTTTACGCAGAGTACGTGTTACGTGTACTTTACGCAGAGTACGGGTTACGTGTACTTTACGCAGAGTACGGGTTACGTGTACTTTACGCAGAGTAGGTGATACTCATTATTAAACCTAAGCCGATTACAGTTTATCAGAAATATGCCAACTTCGACAAGTGAAGACCTTTTTGTGTTATTCTGCATGTCACGATTCTTGATAGAGAAGATATAGGCAACTGATAGAGCTATGTCAAGGGGGGGGGGGGGGGGGGGGGGAGAGAACCTACATCTCCTCTGAGAAGTTGCGAAAACCCGGGGAAGTACAGCTGAAAGGGGGCGGAAACCAGCCGAAAAAAGAGGCCGCCT
>CAJNOJ010000560.1:11752-45951 GCA_905250025.1 Adineta ricciae
AGTACCAGACGCTGAAGGTGAAGTACTTATAGTCAAGCCGTGATGTCCTGCCAAACTGTAAGTGGAAATATAATTTGGTAAGAATGAATTTTGTAGAGCTTTTCAAGCGCTTCACGGTGGTAAAAAGAAAAATTACCTATCTTTTTGCCTTATGTTATAAATCCCACGATACAAACGTAACGATGTGACACAGTTTTTGTGAGCCATTTTTCAGGTACTTAGGATGATCACAATGATTTCATTTTTTGAAGACTAAGTCTTTACGTGTAGCCAAGTGTTATATACAAAAATCAGATCGACTGATCGAAGTGGGAGCTCAAAACGTGGCCGTAATCGAGGAAGCTACTCACAAAAGTACGAAGCAATCCTAGTTATCAAAGTGGAACCCAAATAGCCCATTTGGTAGAGAATTGAATTTTGCGTCGAATGATGTGTCCTCAGGCTTTCTTTAAGAAATTTTATTTGGTAAAAAACCAAAAATACGATTTCTGAAAAGACGAAAACTAGATTTTGGATGACAAAAATTGATTTTTACACAAAACGGACATCGTATTCGTAAACAGCGTTAAAAACTACAACCATTAGTCTATTCAAACTTCGCCAACTCGAAAAAAATATTTTTCGAAACTTGATTAGGGAAGCGTCACTTTGCGTGGACAAGCCGATTGATTGTTGAGATCGAATGAATTGTTCGTATTTTCTGAAATGTAAAAGAAAAAGACGAAATACCTTTACATCGATTTGGAAGAGATGACACTAGTGAAAATATAGACGAAAATTCGTCGTAATCTTATCTCATTTGCTCGTGTATCGTTATCTATTCGATGGAAAAAACCAATGACTAATTCATCGAAAAACTTCTCACGAGTGTTGACATTTTTCTTCACTTTGACTTCAAATTTATCTTTAGAAATTCACATTTCACATTGATGGACAAAATGACAACGAATGAAGCACAATGTTTTCTTTGTAAAAAACATAAATTCACATATTCTTGTCGAGGTTGTTCAAACGAATTCTGTTTTGACGATTTAACGAAACATCGACAAGATTTGACTGAAGAATTCAACACGATTATCAACAATTTTGATCAATTTAGAGAAAATCTTCAACAAAGAAAAGAAAATCCACAAAATTCTTCTCTCTTTATTCAAATTGATCAATGGGAAAAGAATTCGATCGAAATGATTCGACAAACAGCTCAACAATGTCGACGAACATTTCTCAAAGAAAATGAAGAATTTCTCATCGATATTGAAGAGAAATTCAATAAACTAATTAAAGAAATCAAAGAAATTCAAAGAGAAAATGAAGTCAACGAAATGAATTTGAAAGATCTAAAAGAAAAATTAACAAAAATCAGCAAGGAATTCAACGATTCATCAGAAATCCTCATCGAAGGAGATTCACAAACATTTATCAAAAGAATCTCGGTGAAATCAACAAGAAGTAAGTCGAAAAATATCTTCTTCTCATATCCAGAGCGTTGTTGAACAATGATTTCAAATACAAAAGATCAACTGAATTTTTGTCTTTGCAGAACCAAAGTTGGAGAAATGGAAACAAAATGGATCGACAATCTGTGGAGGAAATGGAAAAGGAGACAAATTAAATCAACTTTCAGATCCTTGTGGAATATTTATCGACAAACATCAGAATATTTTCATTGCAGATGTGGGGAATGATCGAATTGTTCGATGGAAAAGAAACGAAAATCGAGGAACAATTGTGACTGGTGGAAATGGAAGACGAAACAGTTTGAATCAATTGGATCGACCAACGGATGTGATTGTTGATGAACAAAATAATTCAATCATCATTGCTGATTATGGAAATCGAAGAGTAATGCGATGGTTTTTGAACACAAATCAGTCGGAGATTCTCATTGACAATATCGACTGTTGTCGATTAACAATGGATAAATTTGGATTTGTTTATGTTTCTGATTGGAAGAAACATGAAGTGAGAAGATGGAAAATGGGAGAAAGGGGTCAAGGAGAAGTGGTTGCTGGTGGAAATGGAAGAGGAGATCAACTCAATCAGTTCAACGGTCCAACTTTTGTGTTTGTCGATGATGAACAATCTGTTTTTGTTGCAGATTGGGAAAACCACCGTGTGATGAACTGGAGAAAAGATGCACAGGAAGGAATTGTTGTTGCTGGTGGAAATGGAAACGGAAAGAATCTGAATCAATTGGGTGGTCCTCAAGGAATCATTGTTGATCATGAGGGTCGAGTTTATGTTGCAGATTGTGAGAATCATCGAATAATGCGATGGTGTGAAGGAGATGAAGAAGGCGAAATAGTTGTTGGCGGAAATGGAAAAGGAAATGAACCTAATCAATTGTCTTATCCTCGCAGTTTATCGTTTGATGGTGAAGGAAATGTTTGTGTTGGTGATCAGAGAAATCATCGAATTCAACGATTTGATATTATCATTTGAAAAAAGCAAAAGTTTATTTTAAATTTCGAAATCGAAATAAAATGCAATTCGAAATGAAAAACAAAGTTTAAAGAAAAGTTTTCGAGAAAATCATTTGAAAATTAAATTCAACACAAAAGAGAAAATGAAGTTTTGCGAAAAAGAATTTTGATGAAAAGTTCGAACGAAGATAAAGAAAAGAATCTTTCAAAGACAAATAGTTGAATCGAAAATGCTTTTCATCGAGAAATATTCATTAATTTATCGATCTAAAGAGAAATTCTTTGATAGCAAGATGTTTTTTTTTTTGAAATAACAGGTAGTTCGTTGACTCAAACGAGATTTCTAAATTCATGAATGAAAAAGAAAAGAAAAGAAATCTTTTCTCAAAATAACTTTTTCATGTGTTTATGAAGAAAATTCCAAAGTGAAAAAGAAGAAATTCTCTTTTCTTTTTGTTTCGTATTAGGGATGTAACAATACCAATACTCCAATACCGTATTGGTAATGTGACATGCCTACCAGACACTCTTTTTCATTTAAACAGATCAAATTAATAAGCGGCATCTTATTTGTTCTAAGACGAAGACGTACTAGTATAAATGACGAGTATCTCATTGGACACAATCGAAAACATGTAAATGAAAAACAGCTTGTAAAAATAGACACTTTGTGGAAGTATACAACTTGACCAGATTTGAAAAGAAACGATCCATTTATCTTCTTTAATGGTAATGTACGCAGAGTATGCAACAACGATGTTTTAACAACAGCACAGCCGTCTAAAACTTATCAAATCGTGTTTACAGGATAAAGATGCAAATACTCGATCGGCAAACGCTGCTAGGAATATAATCTTCAGTTGAAATTCTTGATTCATTTCTTCTTTTCGAGGATCCGTAGTGCATATCTTATTTAAGGGAACACTATCATTCAACTCTCAAGACGACATAGCAGACAATCATTTGTAGTGGATAACTTAACATTTCTTCCAGTGGTTTATATTTGAGCTCGTCACAGAAAAGCATTCAAAGATCCTGCGACTCTTCATGTTTTTTCAGTAATCAGTTCGATCACTTCTCACAACTACAAGGATCAAGAAGGGTGCACTGTCTCTAATAAGGTTGATAAAGATCTGTTTTTGTGTGAATTCGAATGTTAGTAGGATTATGATGATGTTTATTATGACAGAATGATCTTTGTACTTCGTGTCGGAGGTGTGGCGTTGAAATGAAATAAATATAAAAACTTGAAACTGGATTTACGTAAAATAAAATTGATGAAACAACATGCAAAAGAAGGATCAATCCGGATTGTTGTTGATTACCTTGAGTGAACATTCCGTAGTAAAGTTGCTCAACGCAATATGGAATCGATGAGATAACAATTGCAATTGACATTAACACGAGCATTCGAGACAATTGTATATCGATATTTTTATGACTATCAGTGTGAATTTGCAGTTGTTTTAAATGCTGAAAGGTTAGTGTGCCAAATATTGATAGAAATACGATGGAAAAAAAACGTGCAAGACGATTTGAGTAGTGTATAAATAATAGTAAGAATATTGACTCGAATTGACATCATAATCACCGGTTGATGAAACTTCGAAAAAGATGAATAGAGGAATGCTATGGAGGTAAAAGAGAAAGAAAATCAACAGAATGATTCGTATTGTGTGGTGTTTGGTGGTGCTAAGATTTCTCAAAGGAACATTTCTGGATATTATTAAATATCAACTGGAGGCGGTCATGCAAAAATACGTTAACGATGTCAAATCAAACGTATATAAAATGAAGAGCTGTAATTTACGTAGGGAAATGACTTGACTTGATGAAACTGAACAACTAACACTATCGAAAATGACTCGAGTGACCAATGGATATAGAAGAACGATTGAATTAGAGATCGATGATGCGAGCAAGTACAAAGAACTGTGTTATTGGCTTGATTCGTATTCTGATGATGGCCACACCTTCATTTTAAACAACGAAATATTTAATCACAGTACTCACAGAAACAACTATTCCTTACTTTTTATGTCGAATAGACTACGAACAAAAAACTGAATCAACCTATGCATCTGTACTCACAGAAAATCATCTGACATATTTTCCTCCCTCTTGTCGAATGGCTTCGGGACACCACTATGAAGCAATTCAGATGGATGTCAATGAACATGGTTTTTATACTATTTTTGGCAGCACAGAGAGTATGACTATGAACATATCAGTTTATGTGTATAAGCACAATTTTTATCCATTGATCCCGCTCGAAAATTTACTCAAGCAGAAAAGCGGCTGAAGTGCGTATGATTCAACTCAAATTACTGTTGAACTCCAAACTAACTTTCGATACATATTAGTTGTGACAACATGTTCGGGAAATATAATGGGAAAGTTTTTGATCAAACTGCTCGGTAGAAACAATGTCAGTTTTCACCGAACAGGTGAGTAGTGTGTGTGTGATCTCCATGATTTGTAGAGAAGCATCACAAATTATACAAAATCTTTTGTGCAAATAGCCTTTTAAACTTAAACTTGATCTTTTTCTGAATAGATGCTACATCAGCTTTTCGCATGAGCTATTCATCGACACTGGGAATAAATAGTCAAAAATACAATAAATACTGCATCAGTGAAGACCATTACTATGAAACTCTACGATTAACCGTACTCGCCGATGCGTATTACACTCTTTCAATGACTCGAACTGTTAATGTCATTGATGGCCCAGATATATATATATATACAAAAGTCATTTCGATCCACTAAATTCGCTTAAAAATTCAATTCCAACTAAGGAATACTTTTGTCGTAATATTAGTGTGATAAAATACTCACTTCATCTTCGGTATGGTATCACGTATGTCCTAGTTGTGACAACTAGAGAATCGTCGACAACACGACCGTTCTCAATCACTGTCTATGGCCCAACAAATGTTAGTCTTCAACGCATTGGTAAGTCTATCCATATCAATATTCAAAAGTGTATCGAAAATGTTACAATATTATAGAAAAAGAGCAGTTTTTTAACCGCTAATCAGTCCCTCCTGATTTTGAAAAATTACCACAGAAAAAATACAATTTTTGTAATGAGCCTACCCTAATTCAAAATTCTGGCACCGCCACTACTTTCAAAGATTTCTTTAGTTGATGATACGACTTACTGTTATGTTGGTGGTGCATGTAATACTCAAGTGAAAAGTATCGATCTGACTCTTGATGACATTCTTCGATTGGAAATCAAGCGAAACATGACAATACATGAGCAAACATTCGCCATTCGGATCAGTGCTGCGCTTTCAATAATTATGTTTACTACAGGTGTCGTGAGTAGTTTTTCCACAATGTTAACCTTTCAAAATGCTAGTTCACGAACAGTTGGATGTAGTCTGTATCTTCTTGCATCCTCTGCCACTTCTGTTTTGACAAAGAGAAAAGCAAACGCTTTGCTCAATGGAGAAACATTTACTAGCAGCGTCGACGTGACGGATACGCTTTTCTGGTGTATCATTACTTATCCACAATCACTTCAAGATTACAACACGTCCATTCTCTTCATTCACTTGCTTGGCCCATTCAGCATAAATCTTTTATCTTCGTTGTTATCTGGTTGTATAGGTGTATTTCATTATACATGGTTATATCTTTGTGGTTATTTCATTTCATTCACATCTTCAATACTGGTCTTTGTTGTGTTTGTCCTTCCTTCGAATTCCTATCGAAAAACTTTCAAAGAATCATTTTTTCGACTTTGTAAACAACGGCAATCATAGAACAAATCATCAGCATTTATCACTACTGTAGCGTCATGATTATTTGAATAAATACATATACAGAAGAAGATGATGATGGTTGATCAAGTGATCCTAAGATGTCGAATACGCAGTGGTGCGGAACCTTCCTCGTACATCCCCGCACGGGGTAGAAATTTTAGAAAAAACTTACCCTCATTATAATTAACTATTACCAAGCATCATTCATTCTTTCGAGAGTTTTGCATTCTGCTCACAAAGTTGCTAAACATGGTTCGGATGATCCTACGCTCCATTTACGAGAGGGGCCATTTGATTTTTACCACACATTGTGGATCTCAGTTGGTAATCGATTCAAGGAAACTCCTGCTATATTTGAACAAATGGCAAATTGTCTTGACGTGGCAGTATTTTACCGAAAAGTTGTTCTTCACTATGTGGACAGTCACCGTTTGAATGTCTGCTAAAACTTATGAAGAACAGATCGAAACACATCAAAGTTGAGTATCTTACGTTGAGTGACTAATATTTGGAATGAAAGAAGCGATGTTCGAGAGAATTGTGAGAAAAGCAAAACTGAAACGTTTGAACAAAAGTGATGAAAAGTTCCTTGAGGCACAAAAATTTGACAAGTAGCATGGAAAATTCCGTCATTTCTATTCTCTGGATTATAGATTTTTAGGCAAAGAAGTAATGCTGCAGTGAAATGCACCACCGATTGACCTAGCTGATTCATTCATCAAGTCCTGTCTCGACTAAAGAATAGAAGCTGGATTTTTCAAGGAAAAAACAAAAGTCTGTCCTTTTTTTACTGCGTGGAATAAGATTGTCCTGTATGTGACGGAAAAGAAAAGCGCTGGAGTAAATTTTCGCGGGGGGGGGACAAATTTTTTATCTTTTTAGAGATTCTGCATTTCTGGGTGCACTCCTACTGATAGCAAAGAATTATACATCATTTTTGCATCAGACGTGACAAGTTATGCTAATCCCGTCAGAAGAAAAGTTTAGAAGAGCAAAATTCACAAAACAACAGATTTTGGCGGTATACCAATGCGTGCCTATATTTTTATCATTCTTTATTGGCAATTCTCTGTTTTTTACGTAAGCTCAGTTCCCTAAGGATTCCTATTTTTCTAAAAGTCGTAATTGGAGGTCAGGAAATGGTACAATGGTGTTCTTTATATTCATACATGTGAATAAACTATTGTTAATATCTGCGATATCTTCCATGATCAGTACAACTATCATTTACCTATGCATGCTCTGATTGAGACACTGTTTTACTTCTGCGCATTTGCAGTTATTGAGCCAATTTTTTTGGGGAATGTTAAGCATTTTTTGCGGTACGTCACCCTCTACTTTAATTTTGTCTATATAATAATCGATAGAAATATCACTCATTTAATTCATATTGCTCAGCGAGCACCAACGTTTCGACAACTTGCAGTCGATGCGAATCTCAATTCTAGTAGAATTAATTCTTCCATCAAATGTTGAACTATAGGCGTTCTACTACTGCGCCATAATTAGAAACTATTTTCTCGTTCAAGAAGCAAATTGTTGATGTACTCTTAGCTCATGCTACATCAACATGTCGGTTGAAAATGTAAGCTGTATTTTCTTGATATTTATTTCAAATAAAATCTTCATTTGCTAGATACTTTGCCTTTCGACAACGATTCACCAGGACATTCAGTGTTGTATTGTTCGACATATTCTTCCATGAGAGTTCGTACAGCTTGACCGATCCGTTTGTAATCGGCTTCGTTCAAATTAGCAAGAGATACACGACCTGATGGATGTTGAACACCGAAGCCTTGACCTGGTAGAAGTACGACATGAGCTTCGCGAGCAAGTCGAAGTAACAAATCCGTCGCATTTATATGAGAAATTAACCATTCGGCAAATTTACGTCCGTGAACACGTTCTCCAATTTCTTCAAGGTCAAGAATGCTGTAGTAATCAACAACAGTGTCATCTTCTTCTTTACCGTCCAAACTAATACCAATAGCGCGATAGAGTGCGCGTTTACGATGTCGTATAAGTCGCTTGAGTGCTGTTTTATATGAATCCGACGTATCAATAAGTGCAAAGAGAGAGAAGAGAACCATCTGGACTTGTTGAGGTGTAGACAAGCCAGCTGTGTGATTCAGTGCTACTGAACGACTATCGGCTACTAATCGATCGATAAATTTCAGCGAATCCGGATCCGGTGCGATTGATTGATAACGTTTCCGGAGAGCGGTTCGATTTTCGTCGTCTAGCGCAGCAATCTGAGTGTCGAGAACATTGTCGCGATGTGTTCCGATGACACCGAGACGCCAGCCTGTTGCACCAAAATATTTCGAGTATGAATAGACGAGGATTGTGTTTCTAGGACACACAGCAAAGAGTGAAACGAAATCGTCAGCAAATGTACCGTAGACATCGTCTGTGAGAATGATTAAATCAGGACGTTCAGCGACGATTGATGCAATATAAATAAGACTCTCATTGTCAAGCTTAACCGATGGTGGATTCGATGGATTAACAAGAAAGAAAGCTTTGATCGTCGGATCACGTAACTTGTCTAATTCGGTTTTTGGATATTGCCAATTTCGATCTTCATCAGCATTGATATCGATGACTTCGAGTCGATAATCACTCATATGTGGAATTTCTAGATAAGGTGTGAAGATTGGTGCACCCAATGCAATCTTATCACCCGGTTTGAGTAGGTAATTAGTACGTAATGAATTGAAGATGTAAGTCATCGCTGCTGTACCACCTTCGACTGCAAATAGATCAAATTTGTCGATGAAAGGCTACGCAACGAAACAATAATGATTAAAATAATTTCAACAGAATATCTCACTTGATTACCGATCATTTCGTTTCGTAGATAATGATTAACGATCTTTTCAGAGAGTGGAAGCATGCGATCGGGTACTGGATAGTTACAACCTAGTATACCTTCACACATTTCGTACAGAAATTCTGAAGCATCAAGGCCGACTTGATCACGAACGTAGGAGACAGCACCACGAAGAAAAGCGATACCATCGGTAGTTTTGTTTTCACGAGCGAATGATTCGAATCGTTCTTCGATTCGTTCACGTTTAGGAAAACCGCCGACACCTTCAGGTAAATAAGCAAATGATCGTTCCGATTCGCGCATGGCAAATAGGCCCAATTGAAAAAAACCATGTCGAGGAACTGTTGATAAAAAGTTTGGATTCCCGCGGCCAGCATTCAACATAGATCTATTCTCTGGCCGGGAGACTGTTACATTACCACCTGCTGTCTTGATCAACACATCTTTCAGTTCGAAAGGACTGAGGGAATCCAACTTATTCATCCTTTCGTAACGACAATATGAAAATGAATCCAGTATACATCGTTGTATTATAGAAAGAGAAAACAAGAAGACACGGCAGACTGATTGCTATTCTAGTCCACGTGGTACGTATAGGAGCGAAAGAAAGAAATGGTTATTTCGTTTTGTGATACGTGGGCGAACGGTCGTATCATCAATAGAATTTTCTCTTATTGTTTACTGGATGAAATCAGTAAAGAAAATATGACGAAGATAATTTAAGAAAAGCTTGTTTTTGTATCAATCGATTCTGAAAAGGCACAGGTATTAATAATGAAACCATACCTTTATTTATAATTTCTCATCCTTCAAATCTAGTTTCAAATAAAAAATGAATAGAAATATTTAACGTGAGCTCATTTTATATTTAGAAAGATTACGAGCAGCAAAAATATTTTTATATAAATATGTACCGACCTTTCCAATCTACCAATTCACTCTATTGCACAAATGTTTGACTTCATCCTAATTTTCCTGATTATTCAATCAAGTGTTGTTTCTCGATCATTCGAGAACGACAACAAATTACTATCATTAATCTTGGCAGAAGATTATCCTGATAATGGGTATACAGTTGTGGAATCAAAAACAACACTCTACGATGTGACTGAAGACTTTGTCATATTCGATCCATTGGCTACGAGTAACAATAATGGTCGCCGTTTGCTTCGAGCATTGATTGAGAAGAATCGAGAATCGAAAGCATTAACAATCGGCTCAAACGCATCGAAAGGTTATGTGATTGATAAAGATGATAAATTTTCAAAATACTTCATCGCAAATGGCGGCGGATGGGATAAACTATACAAGGAGAATCCCAAAGTTCGTGGTCTAACGTCAGTTTCACTGCCAGTCTACGATCGACAAACAAGTTTAGTCTTAGTTTATAAAAGCTTTTCTCAAGATTATCTGGCTGGCCAAGGCGATTTAATCCTTTATCTCTTTGACGAGACCAACGAGTCGTTAAAAGAATTATCACGACGAAATCTTTGGGTTTCATAAGGGAAAATATTTTTAACATTCCTTGATTTACCACTTTTACTTATTTCGAATAAACCGAAATACGATCATAATTGTCTTGGATCTATAAACAGTAAAACGACCGAAAGAAAAAATCTCGAAAGTTCTTATTTCATTTAAAATAAAATAATCCATGGATATTATATATGTTTTTCGAATGTGGATCAGAATATTAAATGTAAATCAACTTGTTACTGATCCTCACTTTTCTGCTTGAATCATATAAAGCACTATCAATATTCATTAAACTACAGTATTATCTGTTTTGGACAAGCCCAGCCTGAAATTCTCTTGCTGGAAGTTGAAGACATTCTCTCAAGGACATATGTACCAGAACGTTTCAACTTTTTATCTTTTCACTCTTTATAGCTGTTCTCTCTCTCTCTGATGAAAGGTAAGCAGATCAATGTCAAGTCAAATACTGTATTCATCACGCATACTTATGCCTTGAATTTACATGACATATGCCATTCAGATTTGAAATGAATTAATTTTTTTATAAATAAGTTTTTAATAAAAAAAATCCTATCTCTTGTTACAATATTGCATGACTTAGCACTTTCAGTATTCATTCTTCGGCGAAAGTACTTTCAGGTTGGTAGAGATGTTTTTATTAGAGAAAAATTTATTGTGACTAGAGCCGAAATAAAACAAATTTTTTTCATTTGCTCCATTTTTCTGTTGAGGCGCATCTTCCACGAGCATAGCAACAGCTAACGCCATACTCATACGAAATTCGAATGATTAATTCATTGTACACAGCAAAACTCGGCACTATTTTGTTTTCTGATTCATTAATCTAAGAACAGGACACATAAAATCAGATATGCCATAGCTCGTCTTTAGTCAACAGTTGCTGTTAAAGATCGATTCTTTTGCTTTGCATTATGACTATAACGTTTCAGGAAAGATTCTTGAGTCCATCAGTTTGTTGCTCTTTTTCAGCTATAGAACAACATTTTCACCACAAAAGCGTGTCAAATTTTATATTGAGAAACATATTTTTCGCGAGTTCTTCTTACAGCCGTGCGTTGATAAAATCTCATCACAGCCCATAAAAGGTACTGGCATTAGAGAAAAAGAAAAAGGATGTCTGGTATTACCTCAACAACAATAGACAACATTAGAAACATACTTGTATCGTCTATGGGAATCAGCTATATCGTTATTGGAACAATAGGTGGTATATTTAATATTCTACTCTTCACGAGACGCTCCCTAAGAGTTTTATCGCCGTGCATTCCCCTTATGCTCGCAGCTAATGTCGCCAATATGATCAATCTCTATTCGTACATTCCATTACGTACACTTGTTGGCTTTCAAATTACGCTCGTTTTTTATTCATCAATCGCCTGTAAACTCCAATTTTACCTGTTCTATACATCAGTTTGCGCGTCTACTTGGTTTATGGCAACTTGCTGTGTTGATCGATTCTTTTCATCATCGCCCAATGTTAGTGCACGACAGTATAGCAATATGCGTAATGCATATCGAAGTATTTTAGCCATTACTATTTTTATTCTTGTCTTTTGGTCGGAAGTATTCTACTGTTTCGATGCCAATCAAATCGGCAAACCTGGACCATGTTATACACGAAACAACGTATGTGCTATTTTCGATACGATATTTGCCTATATTTTCCAGGCGATTGGACCACCTATATGTATGATTATCTTTGGTATTGGTACATTCATTCATATTCATCAAGGACGACGAATACGACCCACGCAGATGAGTATTGAAATGACAGAGACTACCAATAGGAGAGAAACCAGTAATATTGGAGATGTACGTGGCAAGAATCGATCCATCTTACGCATGCTTATTGGGCAACTTCTTCTCTATATCGTATGCACTATGCCTCTTCTCATATTCAAACTTTATATAGCACTACCATTGACGATAGACAAGAGTAACTTACGTCGTTCTGTCGAAAATCTCATTCTTAACATAAGCATCTTTCTTCAATTGATTGACAAAACGTTTGCATTTTTTATTTACACAGCGACCAGCAAGTATTTTCGTCAGGAATTCATCAAACTATTTAAACATCATGATCGTCACAGGCACGTATAGTTTTATAACCTTCACCTTTGATACTCTAAACAATTTGCATATGCTGAAAAACTATTGTAGCTAGTTCATATATCTTTATAAGTGTAGTACCGTTTGTACGAATAAAATTATAGTTGACACTCTCATAACTCATGTTATCTCAAATTATATCTTGAAATTAGAACTTCCTGTTTATCACTATGTTCTATGTTTCTAAGCAACACAAAAGGAGATGTTTTATTCAAAATAAATTGACATTGTTCGAGATGGTGCACCACATTATGTACTAGCAATTCACACCAGCATCACATAGTTTTATTATATAACCGTAGCTGCAACTGAGTAGTAGCTACCATACTATTTGTAAATAATTGAAAATACGTTTTGGCACATGCTAAATGAAAGATTTCTTCATTAAAAAAAAACAAATTTCCAACGAAATATTTACGTGGAGTTCGATTATCTGAAAATAAAACAAACTTTGATTCAACATTTGATGCTGAAATAACTTATTCGGAGGTTCAGAAGTTGATTTGAAAGAAGTTATAACCTTTTCTTTTCATTTTATTGTTTGCAAATGTTCAAAAGTATAATATAGTTTATACTTATGAGCAAAAAGAAAACAAAAAATAGTTGCCAAGATAAATGGAATTCATTCTCTTAACAAACAATTCGTTTTATTTTGAAATATTTCTACATTTTACATAACTGAAAGATCACAAAAGAACCAACCAGGTAAGATGAAAACAGGAGAAATGATCGATGCATATTTCTTTTCTCCTTTTCCACAGGAAGCGACTACAGTAAGAATAAATTGTTAACTGAATACTTTTCTGCCGAAAACATACGCAATAGGATTCACTGTTTTATACAGAACGTGAATGCCGTCCACTGCCGGAAATTATCCATAGAGCATTTTAATGAATTAGAAAAACGAAATATTTCGTTATCTGCCAGTGGTTTCAACAGAAATGCACATTTCTGCTTATCTTCCAGAAACATCTTTATTTCACAAAGACTTGTTATTCAAAAAATGAGCAGTTTGTCTCCATCAAATACGAATGGTCCAATTTTTGTTTGAAAAAAATAATATTCGAGAATCTGGTTTTTTCTTAAACTATGGTAACTGTTACTTGGCTCAATTGCAGAAGATCTTCAATCATAAGACCAATATGTTTTGATATCTTATACTCTTGTGCTTTACTTTCCGATCAGATTAAAACAAATAATCATTTGTGTTAAACAAAGAATTCACATAGAAACCTAATCGTACATTTTCACTAGCTTCGATATCAAGTTGTTTATTGATAGAACACAATAGATAACAATGATGCTCCAGCACTTGATTATCTCTTTTATCATGAAGTGGAATAATGCACCTTCCTTTCTACTGTTCGATTGTCTAAAGTGTTATAACACTATAAGCATCTTCAGTATATTTCCAGTATATGTTTGATTTTGTGTGTTGTTTCTTCAGTGTCATTGACAACCTGTCTCTGAACGAATGATAAAAGAAAAATTGCAGCAGTGATCAGAAGGATGGCGTGGAATTGCGTGATAATGACTGTGAGCGAAAAACTTTGTACCAGTTTGACTGATGAATGAAAGAGAAGAAATGAAACAGGTATTTTATATATTGTGTTTTTACTATGCATGTATCATTGCAAACGAACAATTGAATTGTTAGTGTTGACCCACTGTTTATCAATCAATACCAAACAATTCCATTTCGTAATACAAATTTGCATTACTTACCATAAATCTTATGGATAGAAGAATGAATCAATACAATGTCATTGAAAATTGATAGTGATTATTCTATTTTCTCAATGTTCTTATTAGCTTTTGCAAATTGAAACAAGAGATACATGTGAATAGAAATTATTGTATTCGTTCATTGTCTTATAAGAAACACAGGTTATGTATTGCTACGCACACATATAATTATTGAATTGTTTTTTTATTAGAACGAGTTGATATCTTAGTAATTCCAAAATCCGAACCCTTTCTACTTTTGACATAGATGAAATCTTTTTGATTTCCATGTTTGCACATTATTGCCATGATCGTCAACAACACCCGTAAATTTAATTTTAAGGTTTCCTTTATTTGTTTCATCCCACTGGAATAAGTAGCGTACGTTGCCTGGCGATTGTTGAATTGGTTTTATGGGTCCATGTTGATACTCAGCTTCAGCATCAACCGTGAAGAACCCTTCGAGATTTCCGTGTAGTGCATGTGAATCTGGAAGTAAAACGGATGATAAATAGACTAGTAAACAGTCAAGAGCATCCATTAAAAATGCTCTCACTCAGAATGTTTACTGAAAAATGTTCTAATATGAAGTGTCCTTTTTGTTTTTCTTGATATATGTATACGTATGCACAGGAGCAAAAACAAGAGATCTTTTTTGAAAAGGACACCTAAGCAATTACCAGCAGAATGGGCAAGAACTTCAGTCGATGCAGACAGATCAGTTCTAACTAAAATTCGTTAGATATAAATAATTATTTGTTACCAAAAGAATATTTCATTTGTAATATCTGACAACTTCATAAAAGAAGAACAACTTTTTGCCATTTTATCTTTCGCATTCTCACGTTTCACAGTTATTGAATTTTTGCAATCGTTTATTTTGTTCAAGTGACTTTCGTTGTCTTTTTCGCAAATACAATTTCTGCTGAATCCATACTATACATGTAGTGGAACATAATTCAAATATCAGCAACGTGTTACGGAGAACATGTTTGAAACATCTTAGCGTTGTAGCAGATTAAAAATATGACTGCATTACTATAATTGGTCAATATCCTCAATTCGTTTATACGATAACTTTAGAAAGGCTAACGTGACTGATATGAAATTTTTGATGATGTATCATTCCATGAAAATCTCGCCAGAGTTCAAAGACGAGACCGATTGGACAAGCGACTCATAGATTCTTAAAAGAGGGCATTAATATTTCCATATGACTCGTTAATCTCTTCTACCTGGTACACTTTTTGCAGTACACATAGCTTCCGGATAAAATCCGAAGTTTTCGCATTTATTTTAAATAATAAACAAATATTCTACTTCGCCTTATACTACCCTCAATCTATTATTTATCAATGTGCGCTTCACTCTTTAAAAAAAAGAATCACTTTAACATCAAGATGACATACTCTCGACCTCGTCAACTATTTAAATAGCGTTCTTACTGCGTACGACAGATTCTCTTAATCATCTACACCTACGCCAGCATCCACTTTTCACGATGCAACATAAATAGTAACGAACGTACTTTTTTCGTGTCAAAAAATTACATCGAAGTGTACACACTATTTTTCAGTATAAATAGTCCTACATCAGAAAAGAAAAAAATCATGCATAATTATAAATGATGAGGTACGTAGAGTAATGAAACGATTTATGTAAATTTATAGAATCGTTATTTTTTTCTATAATTCAGATATACATTATTGTTATCAGCTATTGTTTATATTATTACTATTGATATTTCATGGGCACAATTGACAATCAATCTTCCATCGTTTGGAAGTGTTCAAGGCGAAGTAGAATATTTGTTTATTATTTAAAATAAATGCGAAAACTTCGGATTTTATCCGGAAGCTATGTGTACTGCAAAAAGTGTACCAGGTAGAAGAGATTAACGAGTCATATGGAAATATTAATGCCCTCTTTTAAGAATCTATGAGTCGCTTGTCCAATCGGTCTCGTCTTTGAACTCTGGCGAGATTTTCATNGGCAAGAATCGATCCATCTTACGCATGCTTATTGGGCAACTTCTTCTCTATATCGTATGCACTATGCCTCTTCTCATATTCAAACTTTATATAGCACTACCATTGACGATAGACAAGAGTAGCTTACGTCGTTCTGTCGAAAATCTCATTCTTAACATAAGTATCTTTCTTCAATTGATCGACAAAACATTTGCATTTTTTATTTACACAGCGACCAGCAAGTATTTTCGTAAGGAATTCATCAAACTATTTAAACATCATCATCGCCACAGGCACATATAGTTTTATAACTTTCACCCTTGGTACTCTAAACAATTTACATATGCTGAAAACTGTTGTGACTAGTTCATATATCTTTATAAGTGTAGTGTCGTTTGTACGAATAAAATTATAGTTGACGTTCTCATAACTCATGGTATTTCAAATTATACCTTAAAATTAGAACTTCCTGTTTATCACTATGTTTTATGTTGCTAAGGTGAAAGTTAGAAATAAGTAATTACAAGGCAACTCAAGAAGCTTATGTATAAAATCACGACATAGAATTCTATTTAAACACAAAAGGAGATTTTTTATTCAAAATAAATTGACATTGTTTGAGATGGTGCACCACATTGTGTACTAGCAATTCACATCAGCATCACATAGTTTTATTGTATAACGCCGTAGCTGCAACTACAGGCTCCTAAACTCAATGTAAAACTTTGCCATTCGACACGTTTAGTGTAACTACCATACTATTTGTAAATGATTGAGGATACGTTTTGGCACATGCTAAATGAAAGATTTCTTTAAAAAAAAAGAACTTTCCAACGAAATATTTACGTGAAGTTCGATTATCTGAAAATAAAACAAACTTTGATTTAACATGTGATGATGAAATCAATTGAATAGACGTTTGTTGACATTTAAATGAATTACTGGGAAGGTCAGAAGTTATAACTTTTTTCTCTCATTTTATTGTTTACGAATGTTCGAAGGTAACAGTTTTCTTTTATTTTGAAATATTTCTACATTTTACATAACTAAAAGGTCATAAAAGAGTCAACCAGGTAAGATGAAAACAGGAGACGTGATCGGTGCATTTCTTTTCTCCTTTCTCACAGAGAGTGACGACAGTGAGAATAAATTGTTAACTGAAGGCTTTTCTGCCGAAAACATACGCAATAGGATCCAGTGTTTTTATACAGAGCGTGAATGCCGCCCGCTCCCGGAAATTATCCATAGAGCATTTTGATAGATTGGAAAAACGAAATATTTCTTTATTTGCCAGTATTTTCAACGGAAATGCACATTTCTACTTGTCTTCTCGAAACATTTTTATTTCACAAAGACTTGCTATTCAAAAAAAATGAACAGTTTGTCTCCATTAAATACGAATGATCCAATTTTCGTTTAAAAAAATATTCGAGAATTTGGTTTTTTTCTTAAACTATAGTAGCTGTTACTTGTCTCAATTGAAGAAGATCCTCAATCATAAGATAAATATGTTCTGATATCATATATTTCTGCAAATTTGCCTTCCGATCGGACTAAAACAAATAATCATTTGTGCTAAACAAAGAATCCAAATAGTAACCTAATCGTACATTTTCACTAGCTTCGATATCAAGTTGCGGATTGGTAGAATACAATAAATAGCAATGATGCTTCAGGGCTTCATCATCTGTTTTATTATGAAGTGGAATAATGCACTCCCCCTTTCTACTTTTCGATTGTCCAAAGTGTTATACATTATAAACATCTTCGGTGTATCTCCAGTATCGCTGGTAATCTGTCTTTGAACGAATGATAAAAGAAAAATAGAAGCAGTGATCGGAAGAATGGCGTGGAATTGCGTGATAATGGCTGCGAGTGAAAAACTTTTTACCAGTTTGACTAATGAATGAAAGAGAAGAAATGAAACAGGTATTTTATATATTGTGTTCTCACTATGCATGTATCATTGCAAACGAACAATTGAATTGTTAGCGTTGACTCACTGTGTATCAATCAATACCAAACAATTCCATTTCGTAATACAAATTTACATTACCTACCGTAAATCTTATGGATAGAAGAATGAATCAATGCAATGTCATTGAAAATTGATATTGATTATTCTATTATTTTCTCAATGTTCTTATTAGCTTTTGCAAATTGAAACAAGAGATACATGTGAACAGAAATTATTGTATTCCAAATGTCTTTTTATGGAGCAAGCGCGGAAAAAATACAAAAGAAAGAAAATCGATTAAGGTTCATTGTCTTATAAGGAACACAGGTTATGTATAGCTACGCACACATATAGTTATTGAATTATTTTTTTATTAGAACGAGTTGATATCTTAGTAATTCCCAAATCAAAACCATTTCTACTTTTGACATAGATGAAATCTTTTTGATTTCGATGTTTGCACATTATTGCCATGATCGTCAACAACACCCATAAATTTAATTTTAAGGTTTCCTTTATTTGTTTCATCCCACTGGAATAAGTAGCGTACGTTGCCTGGCGATTGTTGAATTGGCTTTATGGGCCCATGTTGATGCCCAGCTTTAGCATCCAACGTGAAGAACCCTTCGAGATTTCCGTGTAGTGCATGTAAACCTGGAAGTAAAACGGATGATAAATAGACTAGTAAACAGTCAAGAGCATCCATTAAAAATGCTCTCACTCAGAATGTTTGCTGAAAAATGTTCTAATATGAAGTGTCCTTTTTGTTTTTCTTGATATATGTATACGTATGCACAGGACCCAAAACAAGAGATCTTTTTTGAAAAGGACACCTAAGCAATTACCAGCAGGATGGGCAAGAACTTCAGTCGATGCAGACAGATCAGTTCTAACTAAAATTCGTTAGATGTAAATAATTATTTCTTACCAAAAGAATATTTCATTATTGTAATATCTAACAACTTCATGAAAAAAGAACAACTTTTGGCCATTTTATCTTTCGCATTCTCACGTTTCACAGTTATTGAATTTTTGCAATCGTTTATTTTGTTCAAGTGACTATCGCTGTCTTTTTCGCAAATACAATTTCTGCTGAATCCATACTATATTTTGAGTGCAAAATGATTAAAATATCAGCAACGTGTTACGGAGAACATGTTTGAAACATCTTGGCGTTGTAGCAGATTAAAAATATGAGTGCATAACTAGAATTGGTAAATATCCTCAGTTCGTTTATACGATAACTTCACAAAGGCTAACGTGACTGATATGAAATTTTTGATGATGCATCATTCCATGAAAATCTCGCCAGAGTTCAAAGATGAGACCGATTGGACGAGTGACTCATGAAATCTTAAAAAAAGGAATTGATCTTTCCATATGACTCGTTATGACTTCTATCTGGTACACTTTTTGCAGTACACACAGCTTCCGGATAAAATCCGAAGTTTTCGCATTTATTTTAAATAATAAACAAATATTCTACTTTGTCTTATACTACCCTCAATCTATTATTTATCAATGTGCGTTTCACTCCTTAAAAGCAAAGAATCACTTCAACATCAAGATGACATATTCTCAACCTCGTCACCTATTTAAATAGTGTTCTTACTGCGTACGACAGATTCTCTTATTCATCTACACCTACGCCAGCATCCACTTTTCACGATGCAACATAAATAGTAACGAACGTACTTTTTTCGCACCAAAAAATTACATCGAAGTGTACACACTATTTTTCAGTATAAATAGTCCTACATCAGAAAAGTAAAAAAATTATGCATAATTATAAATGATGAGGTACGTAGAGTAATGAAACGATTTATGTAAAATAAAACTATAGAATCGTTATTTTTTTCTGTAATTGAGATATACATTATTGTTATCAGCTATTGTTTATATTATTACTATTGATATTTCATGGGCACAATTGACAATCAATCTTCCATCGTTTGGAAGTGTTCAAGGTGAAATTAATCCAACGGTAAGTAACGTTCGTCAATTTATTGGTATTCCTTTTGCACAACCACCCATTGGCCCACTTCGTTTTAAATCACCAGTTCCTTTGAATAATTCATTATCTAATGGTACGATTTATAATGCGACAGCCGCTGCACATCTCGGTGGATTTCCTTTATTTGATTGCATGCAGTTTTCATTCACGAATCCAGATTTAATATATGGACAAGAAGATTGTTTATATTTAGATATTTATTTACCATTCAATATTACAAATGGATCTCTCTTACCAGTAGTTATCTATATTTATGGTGGTGGTCTTCAAACATCAGATCCACACAGTCCCAGTCAATTAGTTTCGTTATATCAAAACATAATTTATGTGGCTATTCGTTATCGGATTAATGTATTTGGATTTATGGCATCGACAGCTTTATCAGCTAGTCGATTAGGACCAATTCAATCATCGGGTGTACAAGGTTTTGAAGATCAACAAATGGCTATCAAATGGGTTTATGATAATATTCAATGTAAGTATGAACGAAGTTCTATCATTTATATAATTAGCTTACTTTCTTTGTCAGTTTTTGGTGGTAATTCGAGTTGTATTACATTACAAGGACATTCAGCTGGCGCTGAGTCAGTTTGTCTTCATTTAGTTGCACCAGCATCTCAAGGTTTATTTCAACGTGCTATTACTGAAAGTGCCGGTTGTGACGTCACAGAACTCTCGCTAGAAGACGCAGAAACGATGGGTAATCAGATATCATCTTATTTTTGTCACTCATCATCAAATGTTATTTCATGTTTACAATCAATCGATGCAATTACTCTCCTTCAGTATTCTAAATCTCAAGGTTACGTAAGTTTCTTCGGAAACGGTTTTCATCCGCCAATTGATGGTTTAGTTTTTCCTGATACAATAATAAATTTATTGCAACAGAAAAGATTCCCAGCAAACATTTCTCTTCTAGCTGGAACAACAAGTGCAGAAATGGCCTTATTTATTTCAGCAGGATTTGAACCAGGATGGCAACTGTTCAATGTAAGTCAATCTGTTTTATCTGGATGGGTCGAATCACTATCTAATGGACAATCAGCATATTTGAATACAACATATAATCCATATGTTAATCCATATGTACCATCAACATTGATTAATTATTATGGTTTAACTGACGCAACATCAACAGGAGTGATTCAATGTGCTGTTCGTCGTACAGCTGCCTATTTAGATAATAATGGAAATGGATCTGTATATTTATATTCATTTAATTATATTCCAGTATCATCTCCTTTTGCTAGCTTATCACAGTCTGTTCATGGTCAAGAACTTCCTTTTGTATTTAATATGGCAAATTCATCAGCTTTCACACAAACAATATTTCCAGTTAGTTCATTTAATCCTGATGAACAAATATTGGCATCAGCAATGAGTTTACTTTGGATACGATTTGCTATTAACGGTAATCCAAATACACCTATCTTTATAGAAGACTGTAATCCAATTATAACTCAAATGAAGAGAATTGGAGGTTGGCCAAATTATGCAACAAACTCAATGAGTAATAGTTCACGCTATTTAGTTTTCGCAAATACCGCATTGGGAAATAGTAGTGCAACTATTATGTTGGCAACAAACGGTTATCATTCACCAACATGTGCTGCTTGGGATGCAGTTGTATCAAATATAAATATTACAAAACGATGTGCTGCTGGCTATAGTGGTGTCAATTGTACAATAACGAGTGACAGTAGAATAAATACTGCTTCAATTCTGATTTTCAGTTCAATTGCATTAACTATGTTTTTCTATAATGTCTAATTCTGCCTACATTTTGTCATATTTAGTTAGCTGTATATGAAAATATCTTATAATTGATATTTCTATAATATTTTCCGTCCATGAAGAAAGATAATCTTTGATGTTTTTTGTGACATTGATCTTTAATAAACGTATAACAGCGATTTTTGATACACTTAACCAAACTTATTTCTAACAATGTACAGATTAGCCTTCGTGATGGTTTAGAAATATTGATATCTTCGTTGACTTTTTCTATTTCTATATGAACTCTTTAATTCATGGTTCGAATACAATCCCACATATGCTTCCCAACTAATCAATATGAATTGTGTTCAACAAATAACACTTGTGATGAATCAAGTATTATTTGTATTCAACATCCATGATGTTCTTGACAGGCGAAAGACTTTTTAAATTTTATTCAGTCGAAAGGCAACAACATGTTCGACAATAGAATTCGGCTATTATTGTTTTGTTGATTTATTTGAAAATCTTATTTCTTATTGTACGTACTTTTCTTTCTAAATGGTCTCAGAGTCATATTTTCTTCAAACAATCAAATTTGTGAGTCTTTCGTTTGCATTTTGCTTGACGTATAGTCTATTGATGACGCTTGAGCTTTCTGAGGTTACGCGATGACGACTTAGCATTGACATTCCTTTTGTTTGAAGATAGCAATTGCAGTAAGTTTTCGTCATCATTAAGGGATCATCAAATGGACAAAAACTACAGCAATGGATAGCACTGTTTCGTAGAATATTGCACTGAATTTTAATAGCAATATACAAACTCATATGAGAAAATGTCTCATTTAAAAGCTTTCTTTTACTAATACAAAACAAATTTTCAGTACTGTGAAACGTGTCTAACCTGTTATCAGCACCAAAAGCAACCATATCTTTTCACGAGAAATATGTTCGATGATTCATTTTAAAGCGAGTACATCATCCGATTGATAAAAAAGATTAGTGTAGACAATATTTCATATCCCCGTGATTATCAGTCACACCTACGGATTGTATAGAAAACCCATGGGTTTAACTAATGAGAACAAATACAGATGTTTTCAATACTCACGTCGGTATAAAAATCGATAAAAATTTATCGATGATTTATACTTTCCTTCTATATCAAATTTAAGATGCGTTGTTATTTACTCGCTGTTTTTCTCCTATTGTTTATTGCCAATTTTGCCTATTCTTTTCAAATTAAACCAAAACCAATTCTATCATTACCAACTGCACCCAAACCAATTTTTCCTGGTTTAATTGATATACTTGAACCGCCTACAATGTGTCTTACGTGCTGTGGAAGACCACCATGTTGCAATACATGTGGACTCGATATTGGTCTTGATAATCAACACTTAATTAGTGAAGTGCCTGAAAAATAACTTCATCGTCAGGATAAATTATGACACTAACATTCTTTTTTCAATAAATCTATTCAATTATACATTAATAGAAGATATTTCTTATCAGATGAATTTGTCTGCTAGGCAAAACCTTGAATACTAATCGAATTCATTCTTCTTTATAAATAATTGTTGATAATATATATCCTATTGAAAAACTTAAAATTAAATAGATAAACGATAATGACATACTCAGAATAATATACGTTATTACTTGAACTAGAAGTATTCGTAATAATTGACTTTCTGTACGTCGATAACGTGCTGTCACTTGACGATTAATTTGTATAGACGAGTTGTATTATAGATTGTTAACTAACCAAACATAATCATAAGACATGGCAGAACGGAATATGTAATATAACGCGAAAAATAATAACATATATTCTCGAAACCAATATTTAAGCTAAGGTTATTTATTGCAATTTACATAAATCAGAACTACCAACACATTATATAGAAATATCAAGGAACCTTTTCACCAAAATGCATTACTACTAATATGCCATCATTATTGATGACCATCACATTTCTTTCTAAATACTCAAAAATGTCTTGACTTCTATCCATCAATATGACGGCTCCTCGGAATAACAATTGATTCATGATGCGTCTTCTGATACAACTGAAGTGACATTCGACGTTAAAATTATGTAACCTTTGTAAAAATAATATTTATTTTTACGAGAAATGCCATTAGTGAGTTTTTGGAATAAATAGATTTTCTTTATTATTGAATGAAGTCGTAAAAATTAACTCTTTAGAAAACTCGTACAGATAATTCTATGGAAGTAGATATAAACCGTTCTCCATAACAGAAGCCCCCATGGGCTTCTAATAGCTATATATATATTGCAGCACTTCTTGTGCGATAAACATTTGCTCACATCATGTAGAAATCCATAAGGAGCCAGTTGATATGAAAAAATCAACTCTTAGGCATAATACATCCCTATATTGTTCTTTACCGAAAGGCATTTCTAGTAAGGGAAGAGATTTATTACTTTATTTTTTGGAAAGGAAAGAAAGTGATGACTAACAATATGTCGAAGAATTTACAGTTGCAATTATTCCACGATATTTCAATCTAGTATGTATGAATTTACTTTGTCTGCATCAAAATCTTGGTTAGTTAAAAATGAACATTTGTCATTCGAAGTTTAGTAACAACTACGAGATCAATTGATACGCAATGCACTTTCTTCAAGAACGACAATTTCTATATTCTATAGGAAATTATCACCAATACAAGACTTGTGAGGATAAGGAACTTTCTGGCATACCGCCATCTGTTTCGCCTTGAAGATGTCGTCAATATATTTGTACTTTTTCTGTTCTATGTCTATTTGAAAGAAGAAAAAAACTCGTTGAAGAACATTAGTAACCTTACATTTTTTTTTCAGTGTGTCGTGGTGTAAACAGAATTTCTTCTTTCTATCCTTCTCTTTTTTTTCTGTTTCTTTTTTAATATCCGATTTTTCGGCTCTTTTTGGTGACACAGCAAGAACAACATTGAAATATTACTCATCTAGTGAAATTAATCATAGCTGAAAATCTACATCGATCAGAAGATTCAAAAATGCTCGTCCGAGAAGTTAACACACCAACGACCACAAGCAACCAGTACCGCCGTTCCGAATCTATCTGGCGTGTCTTTATTGATATTATTTGTCTCTCAATCTGTATGATGATTTTTTATTTTGTTTGAAAAAAAAAAAGAAATTTCTTTTTAGTACTCGCTGCATCGCTCGTTTCACATTATCTCATTGAACCGTTTACACGTGGATTCTTTTGTTCGGATACATCAATAAGATATCCGTACAAAGGTGACACGATTCCTTTCTATGCAGCAGCTATTTTATCGGTTGTACTTCCGATTATTTGGGTAAGATTAGAACATAGAGTTAACCAAGAAAAAGAAATCTTCTATTTTTTTTTCATTAGATGTGGATAACAGAATTTGCTAAGCGATTTTATTACAATCGATATCCCAAGGAAGTGTTTTTAACACGTTTAGAATGCTGCGGTGGAAGAATAACAACTATCACACCATTCGTGCGTAATTTATATATTCTAACTGGTAAAATTCACTTTTCCTTTTCGAATTGATCGATGTTGTTTTTCGATATATTTAGTTGTTTTTGGTTATGGCTATCTTTCTACATGGATTTTAACGGAAATCACCAAGAACTTTGTGGGCGAATTAAGACCACATTTTCTTGCAGTATGTCAGCCAACGATCGACTGCTCAACTCTCTCGTTAGATCAGTTTAATTCCTATTTACAATTCGGAATTAATTATACATGTTTAAACACTAATTCTGATCTTGTCCGCGATGCTCGGTAAGTTCCAATATATTATATATAATTATATTCATTTGCTTATTTAGTCGATCATTCTTCAGTGGACATACGTCGCCAATCTTTTGTAAGTTTAACTTTTCTTCTCGTAGATCAATTCTATTGTAAATCTTCTAGTTGGCTTCGGATGGCTGATTATGTATATTCATGTGTCATGGTCATGGCGTTATCTTGGCATTATTGGTAATATGTTTCAAACAGGTCTCGCTATACTTGGCCTATTTATTGGCTATTCGCGTATATTTGATTTTCATCATCATTGGAATGATGTGTTAGTTGGTGGAATTGTGGGCTCACTCGTGGCATTCGTTTCATTTAAGTTTATACTCGATTGGCATCGTTATAGTCCAAACTTCTTACCATATATAATTTCAAATAAAGCAGAGAAACAAATCTCATCGATCGATGGAAACATTCCAATCGATACTTCACTTAGTACGCTTCGTCTCCATCCAAATCATGACCGTGTAGCAAACCGATTCAATCGAAATTATTATGATGCTGATCATCATTTTGTCGAACAGAATCATCACTTCTAAAGACACAGTGTGACTTTGCGGATGAGAATGTCAGATGAGAATCGATATATAATCTCTTGAATTCAGTTTTAAAAAGGTATAATAAAATAAAGTGTTCCATTGCAATTACATTAGTTAATATTAAGTTAGAACTAGGGTTGTGCCAGTCTTTCGACTACTGTTACTTGTATTTTATCAAATATATTCCATTATAGATATCACAAATGGAGTATTTTACAATCTCCAATATCTTCAACTGGAAATTCTGAATATTCATCAATCTCTTGTGGTTCTCAAACGTTCAATGTAAAAGTTTCTTCGTGGGTTATTATAATCCTGACAGATGAATAACCATAACATCTGTAGAGTAAATCAAGATTGTTATTTACTCATTTCTCTCTTTTTCATTCTTCGATACATCTCAAAACTTCAGGGGAAAATATCATTTAATCACACTAACAAACAGTTCTCTTACTCAAATCTATACTTTTACTTTATACAAAAAAGAATTCAGATTGTCTCGTAAGAAACAAACTAGATCATCACTATCAGTAAAGATCTATAGAAATCAACAAAAGATCATTAAGTGAGATAAACTGTTTTACTTTACCTGTCTTGCTTATACCAAACAATGTGAAGTTGATCAAATAGAATACGTGCTCTTCTTTTCGCATAATCAACGATGAAATCTTTGTACGATTCAGTATACCTTTCTCCTTGATTGGATTCGTAAGAGCCCACTCGATCGGCCAATATTCGTACGCATTCAAATGCTCACTACAAAACGAAACATTTTTTGTTATACTACCATCTGTCTCTTGTTTCAATACAGCGATTGGCTTGTTAATTCTTTCTCCTGTATATCCATAATAAAGAATCGGATCAAATGAGTTTGTTTCATTGTATACAACGGGCAGAGAAAAACATCGATTAGCTACCAAAAAGATTTCAACGCCAAGCGGCCACTAGGCATTTCACTACGATTCCATCATATGTGTTAGTTGATGCATCATCAGTTATCGATTGCATACTTATTCTGCCAATTTAATGTTGAATACAGGGATAGATTGAATAAAATGATAAGAATACCGACATTAGAAGACAAAAGAAGATTGAATTTGTTTGCCTGATGAGAATATGTTTTGTTACACTAAAGTCACATGTACACGGCAAGAAAAGTCCCTGAAAGATCTCGATATGCTATAACTTTCAACATTTTTCTCTCCGACATTTTCTTGTGTTGTGCTTGTGCAGTCACTTCTGATGCTGAAAGAAAAACACTCTTATCCGCAGAGTATAGACATTCACTTGCTCTCTACGTTGTTTTTCAATTATTTTCTTCCCAGTGTGGGTATCTTGACGAAAACAAAATGTGTGGTTAGTGGTAGTATTCTTTTGTCCTTTCTCAGCGCAAGCCAATCATGTGACAATCGAAATTGTTGTAAATGCGTAATAATCGTAGTGAAAAGTACAGGCGCGAATTCTTTCTCGTTTGTCAAAACGAAGTTTATTTTGTCGTCTCTTTGAATAGAGAAATCCACATCGAGAATGTTTAATATAAGAATTCTTAAGAACAGCAAATATTAAGAGTGTAGACATAGATAATTTTCTTTTTCTTACCACCGCATATATTTATCTTGAGTGTAGTATGGTATCTATTAACTTCTTTTTAGATTTGGATGAAATCTTATGGATGAATCAATTTTAAACCATTTATTCCTCCCTCATTATCTACCAAATTCAGCTGATGAAGATTTTTTGATTAAAGGCAAACACGAAAATGAGTACAAACTGCTTGACTGCCTTGATGAATATTTCAATTCAATCGCTCCTACTCATTTACCGTTTACTCTACCTGTCTTTCGCATTCTCCACGATGGCATCAAACGTTGGGCTGCATTTCAGAATCCTCAGAATTTCTCCGCATCAAATATACAATCCACCATTGAAAAACTATCATCTGGAAGTTTCCTTCCACTTTATTTTCACACACAAAATGCTTCAATCCTAATTGAAATCGATGAAAAGAATCAAGCAGTAGTTTCAGCGTGGGAAGTTCTGTTATCAACTTCAGAAATAACTTCATCAGTCACACGACATTATTCCTGCTTTCCTGTAGCTACCTATCGATTACGTGATCGAAATCAGCTGTCAGCAAAGACTCATTGTGAAGTCTTGGTAGATTTCATGATGAATACGATTGAATATTCCAAGCTACCAAAAGTATCTGGTAAAGAAGAGGAAATACTTGATGTGCCCGAATCACATTACGTATGCCAATGGTGGATTCAGCACTTTCAAGGATTGATAGACAATGATACGACTGAAATCTGCCTGCCGTTCAAGAAAAAACATCGTGATCAAGTTCGATCAAAAAGCGAATCATCACCTTTTCGTCGTTCGGGACTCTGGATGACTATCAAAGTGGTAGTACAAATTATTTTAACGAAATCTTTGAAAGAAAATGCGATTATCATTTATAAACTATTCGTAACTCATTTTCTCACGTACATTATCTGCACAAGACCGCCTCCAGTCGACTTATTGGTGCATTCGATCAGAAAAATTGTACGACGATTGAATAAAATTGATCATTTAATAATTTCTTCAGCGTCCGAAAGTATAAATCAATGGATTGAAAATACAAAGAATGACATACAAGATAGTATCAATCGGATCTTTCCCAAATCAGATTGGCAACAAGCGGTTCGCATGAATGAGATCCGAAATGAAGATTTATCAATGGAGAATTTCCATTTGAACAATACAAGAATTTGTAAACATTTATGTAGAGATCTAAAAGCATATCTGGATGGTAGTGCCGTACGAGAAGCATTGGAAACAGGCGTAGACACGAATGGTCACTACGGTGATTCATCTCAAAATACTAAAAACATCGATTATGTACCTTCTCTTGAGAGTTTAACAAACAAGTGTAGACATACTATGGGCGTCGCGTTGACTCGTTTAGAAATATGGGTGGACACGCATCTAGAACAATGGATCAGTCATGGCGACCTAGCTGGACGTGAGAAAAAATTTCAAGATTTATTAGTTTTTTTCGAAGAGTATCAAAATGCAGCACTGACGCATTATGGTTCAACAGATCCCGTCGGCTATAGTCGATTTATCCTAACATCATTGACAATTATTCGCTCCATGCACCATAAACTATGCCAAGATAACATATTAAAACGACTGAATGCACATTCGATTCAAATTCCTAATCTCATCGAATTATTCGAATTTTTGGTGTTACCAAATCGAGACGATATGGTCAGAGCCGAAAGTCTCTACGACTTCTTCAAGGAATTTGCTTCTAAATCATATCCCGATCTTTTAACAGACATTAAGCATGTCAATGCATTTGGTGTTTACTATGCTGGTCAATCACTGGCAATGAATAACAGTATAAAACAAATTCGACGCCAAGCCGAGATTGATAAACAGAACAAAATACAGGAAGTTCAACAAGCGAAACAGCGATATACACGTCTTATGGATTCCATACGCGGCCGACCATGTTCATGCTATTATGATTCAGATTATAATTCATATATCGAATGCAAAGTATGCTCAATCAGCGCGACAGCAGATCGTATAACAGTGAGCATTTTTGAAAATCCAATGCCAGTTCAACGCGAAAGTGCATTAGCTGTCATTTTCGAACTACAAATGCCGAGTGAAATTCGATGTTATAGAGAAGTTCTTTGGCAATTTCTTAATCGACCTAAGCACAATTCAAGCAATATGATGCATAGATGGTTAAATGTTTCTCCTCATCAAACGAAATTGAGTTCATACTACCATGGTCCAGAGAAGTGTAAAGTAAACCTCGTTTCTTCTACAACTTCCGTAACACAGAATTATTCTTCTCATCCGCCAAGGGTTGGCTCAACAGCCATTGAAGGTTTTCTATTCGAAAATAGTCTAGAGGTGCGCATCTCTCCTACACAACCAATTGAATTCAAAGAGGAGCAGCACATGTTAACTCCTCAGCTCAACCACTCCGATTACAAACAATTACAATTTGCTATAAACAGCACAGGATTTATTCAAAATGATGTTATTGCGAAATTATCCAATTGTTCATTGGAAATTCAACCTAAAGAATTTGTTGAATTTGGTTCATTTCGATCGGGTCATCGTTTACAATGGTGGAATCTTCTAGCAGCACTCGAAACGGATTCCTTGTCTATTGCTGAAGAAAGTGTAGCAATATTAATTACACACTCAATATTACAGTATGGTCCGGTAGCTGACAATAAAAGTAATACAATAAATTCATGGTGCTCAGAATCGCATGAACAATTATTACAGGATCATTTTGTTGACGAATTGATCGGAAGAATGACTCGTCTTTTGGATGATTGCGAACTAAATTGGCAGAATGAATTAGTGTTAATTGTCATAGCTATGATAACTATGAGAATATTGACTATTTGCAATTCAACCCGAGAAGATCATGTTGCTACATTAACATTGAAATGTCGTAGGACAGGTGAAAAATGGATTCAACTTATTTCAGAAAGTATGGAAACGATTGATTCATCAGCTTTCGACGAAATGGCCAAACTTCGCCAGAAAATGGTTATTATCGGTACTGCTTGTCTTCTAACGTTTTCAGCACCAGTAGATCGACTTAGACGTCTACTATCATCCAACGGACACGTGATATCTTTACTGAAAGCATCCACGATTGTTCATGATAATTCTGTTTTGAACAAGAATCGATCGAGCCTAAGCACTTTTATGCAAAATATTCTAAGAATGAAAGAACGAATACTAGTTATGGTACAGCCGACGCTTACTGAGTTTCTTGAATGAACATCCTATGAAAGTTTAAATGAATTCTCTGCAATTTACTGGGCAGTTATTCGAAGCCACGGTCGTATGCATGGAAACTGGAGAAAACAAAAGAATGATCTACATGATGGATGGTATGATGGACAATACGAATCACGACATCTATCAATTGATTTCATTCAGGGTTCATTTTTAGTTGATGATGCGACGATTGGATTTTTACCAGCAAACATCACAACAAATCCATTATTTGTCCGTGTATTCGGTTCACATGTTTTCGAAGTTCAAGCGGCCGAATTACCACATACTTATATCAGTAAACATTTGTATCATGGTGCCGGCAGAGCTCTGTATGAATTTCATGTAGATGAAGACAATAAACGCTTAACAATCAAAGAACGTCATGTAACGACCAACGATATATATCAATTAATTCCTCATGATTGTTTCAAAAGTGAGCTAGCTGATACATTTGTTTCCGATCATAGTCATTGGTGGCATGAGAAAAAGAAAATAGTCGAATTTCGACCAGTAGAATTTCAAAATAGCAAGTTCTTGGACAATAAACCTTACGTATTAGAATTAGATAAAGGATTTATACTGACCACTGATAAGACGAATCAACAGATGCTCATGAATCAATCATCATCATTCTTTCGAATCTTATTCAACGAATATTTCAATCGTCTTGATAATCATTCTTCCATCTACATGATGCGAGAAAGTGATTCTCAATCGAATATTATTGTTCACATTCATTTACCTCGCCTGGGAATTGCTTTCCAATATAATAACAAAACGGATCGAATCACATCTCGTGAATATTCGGATATGTGTATCGCTAAAGATCAATGGTTTGGGACGTTAACGGGTTTAACATCTGGTCTTCTTCTCTCCCCATTATCTGATAATAATCATTGCATGGCGAATTATCCTTATCGAAAGCTGATTGTACCTTTCGGAAAAGTTTGTAGTTCGATCACTCCCCCCAATGAACACCAGACGGTTATCATCAGCCCAACTTCAACATCGGGCGCATTTTCCCGTGATTATTTTGTGTTCATTTTAAATGATCGGCTAAAAGTTCTACAATCAACCGGTAGCCCGACCGGTTGGCTCTACTTAGCATTGTTACATGCAATGACTTCTCATCCTCTTCCTGATCAATACACTGGAATGACAGGAATGGAACGTGCCTTTCAACTTCTAAAATCTGCTGGTTGTTCTTCGGATCAACCTTTCGACGAAACTTCGCTGAATATACTTGTTCAAATCGCATCGATTACACCGAAAGTAGAGTACTATCCAAAGAATTCACAATCTATGGAAACCATTCATTGGAGTAAAAACGGTCCACCTTATTCGATGCAACACTTTGGTTATTATTTCCTAGCAAAAAATATATATGCTGCTAGCCAACAATTTAATTTTATGTACTCATCATCCTCCAAAGCACAACTAACGAAGATATTTGATGAAGAACAGTACAACGAACAACTGCTGAAAAAGCTTTATTGGAATTACCGAGACTCATACAATTCAACGGCGAAATTACCTCAGGAGATGGAAGATAGCTTTGGAAATCATATTGATCCTGCGTCCCCACACCAATCCACCACTGAACAATGTTTACATACGACCAGTTGTTTTCCTGTTGATTTAGTCCATGATTTATACAACAGTGGAAGTGTAGAGCTTGTTGATCAAGTCATACAGAATTGGTTACCTCTATCTCGGTGGCTAACAGAAGGACGTAATCTGAGAAATATTTGGATTGGCTTGCTAAGATTAGCAGATCGTCTCAAAACACAAGCAGCGGGAGCCAATATAGATGATATTCAACGATTCGAATATGTATTAGATTTTCTGCATTATATTTCGAAGAAATGTAACATTAATCCATATTATTTACAACTATTGAAGACACAACTCAAAGCATGGAACATAACCCTACAATCGGTTACTTTTCCCCTGTTTACTACCTATCAAAACATCGAAGACATCTCTGTTAATGTGAAACACTTGAGTTTTTTAGGTCCATACAAAAACAAGGACAAACAGATAGTTATATCAGAAGTACAGGCTTACTTTAGCGGCTCTGGCAATTCCTATAACACACACAACATAGTAACGCCGACGGAAATGAATAATATCCATCAATTGATAATGTCTTGGCGCAACAATGCAAAACTTCGATCATTTTTAGAAATTCTTCGAAATCTTTTCCACTCTGTTCGAATAGAAACATTTGATACGAAGGTGGCGTATGTTTCACAACAATTTGCATGCGAATCGTTTGTAGATCACTATCAAATAAGACTAAAGCCGTCGAACAAAGCTATGGATGCAAATCTATTGTCAAAGGCAGACGCAAAATTTCATCAAACCTATCAAGGCCATTTCACGAAAACAGCACAATCTTCGCGCAGTATTATCAGACAACAGGAACCGTTTCCTGAAGAAATCTTTTTATCTGTCAGTCAAAAAGACAATCCTCTAACTGAAATTGGCGATTTTTTCAAAAACCAACTATCTGAAAGTTGGAACAAATTTCTGGCAGATAAACCAGCTCAATATAAAGATCCCTTGACCGAAGAACTTATTGAATTGCTTCGATCATTCACTGAAGAATCCTTAGAAAGCTGGAAACTGTTAGAAGAATCTTTGACGAATTCAAATGAGCAATTATTTCAGTCAGGTTTAACACTACGCATTACACCGACAGCTCTTATTCCACTTTTACAACAAAATACCACTATGGTTACGTTGAGTGCTGAACAACGTACATTATTCGGTGGTATTCTTGTCAACTTGACTCTACAGCAACAAATAGAACGAGCATTACATTTTGCTTACCTTAGGGATGTCACAATACCATTTTCAGACACGTAAAGATTGCCAAATTTCACAATGAAAATCTACCAATACCAACCAATACTTTGTGTCAGCTATAACCAGCGAACTTCGCTCTATCTAAAAGGAGTATATAAAATACCAATACCAACAGAAAAAAATCCTAGTATTGGTCGGTATTGGTGGAAATT